>JAUTBT010035464.1:0-18112 GCA_032361225.1 Lepetodrilus schrolli
AGTACCAGCCGATGCTCGCAGGTTTACTGCAACATTCAGCGCTATGGATGTTGCGGGTTTCCTCCTGCCCTAAAACTGACAAGTCGTGATATAAGTGAGAATCTTGAAAGCGACTAAACCCCAATTTTAAAATAAAAATGAATACGTTTTTGTTAATTTGATTGGAAATGTACAATAATATGTGCAATTTGAAGTAATTTTTAAAACAAACATCAATATACATTGAAAAATATGATGTAGTAGTTTCAACATGTTCAAAACATTCATTAAATATTCATAGAGTGTAATTGAAAATATTACTGTATGTGGTACAATGATTCAAACATGTAATTTATGTCCATACCATAATATCATATTAAATTTTGAAGTAATGTTAGATATTCATAAATATACATGGAAAATATACTATATATTGTGCTATATTTTTAATGGTTTTATGTGGTACAATAGTTTAAACATGTAATTTATTTCCATAATAACTGATTTGAAGTCATGTTCAAAACATAAATCATGTTATTTTTTCAATGGTTTTAATTCATCTCCATGTCATTGTCTATTGCTCACATCTTAAAGTAGCTACCGGCAGCCAGTCTAAATGCCAGGAATGGTGCATTTTTCAAATTATTTTACTACTGTTTACATGTCAATACCGGTACATTTCTGTATTCATTTGATTGTGATGAAATAAAACAAAATAAAAGATCAATGTATGCTTTATCCAATGGTGTTTATGTAATAAAAAATATATTCAGTTTGAATGTAGGTAAAATCGATTTCATTTGTACATTTTAGTAAATGCCCATACTTCATCTCTGATGTTGTTGTTGTTGCAGATGGCTATGCAGCTCCACTGAGCGTCGAATGTGTGGGGAGTGTATGAGTTCTCAGAGAGTGGTGACCTAGTGGACCACACACAACACTTGCTGTTTTCTTGTGTCGGCAGGAGTGCGGGATTCTGGTACGTACGCATTGAGAATTGTACTTATCTCGGGATTGTGTTATCGTTAAAAATAACCCAGTGTAGTATGAGCAGGGCCCCTTGCTCAGAACAGTTGTAAGCTACGATTAATTGCATAGTCAAGTTTTAGGGATACTCGACAAACGTAAGTGGTTGCACGAATCACTTTTATCGCTACAGTAGTTTTAGTCAACCATGTTCGCAAGTATTGCAGTGATAAATGTGTTTGATGCAATAGAAACAAATTTGTAGCGGGTCCATAAATTTGATAACACATCCCCGAGAAAAGCATGTTTATAAAATGTTAACAGATAATGTACGTCCTGTTAAGAGGGACTTCAACGTCGTTAAAGCCATGTTTTTATCAAGGATACGCACCTACCTATATGTTTGTCGGGTATGGTTGAAAGATTCCCACTGAGACGCGTTTCTTCTAACTTGTGTATTGATTGGTCAGTTTTGCGAGTTAATCATTAATAATAATAAAAATGGCCATGTAATTTGGGGAAATAATATAGTGTCGTGTTCAAGGAAATGTCACCTGTTGACACATTTCATAAAGGTTGCTCTACATTTTAAACTCTTTGCTGACTTAGTCATACTAACTGCACTGTGATACACCTTGGAATAAGGTTAAAATGTACATTATCAGGTTTTCATTATTACTAATAAATGTATCTTTAGCAGGAACTCTTGTAAGGGTTTGTGAATCTAAATTGAAAAGGGTGTAGTCATATTCAAGGCAATATTACCAAGACACCTTTTGCAAGGTTTTCCATTACTCATGCCTTCAACATTAACTAATAACAAGAGTATCTGTGAATGTAGGAGGACTATCAACTAGTATCTGTGAATGTCGGAGGACTATCAACTAGTGGATGCCCAGTCAGAAATTATTATTTTAATTTTTGACATATTTGCTGAATATTAATGGGGAATTAATTGACAGATATGAATGGAACATGTGTATCCATGCAAATCTTTATACGAGGATAGCTGCCACAAGCAGTATGTGATTCAACACTGCATGTTTTTTTAATAAAAGTTGGTCTGGCAACATGTATTATATGCTCATGCAAGAGTGACTTTGAATGGGAGTGAATCATGGCTATTCAATGTCATCTATGCATACAAGGATTTCATTGTGGTTTCAGTGGCACAGATTACAGATAAGGCCTTGTATAAGACTTTTATGTTGTTTCTCCAAATCAGCATAAGAATGCATATTACCTGTAGGATATTTCCTTTTGGTGTGGTAATAGTTTGTGTTCAACATTTAAGTACCACTTGTAAAGTAATACTCAAATCATGCTTATGATGTGAGTTTAAGTGTTATGATATTATTTTGGTCCCCCATCTATGTGACTAACATATTTTAGTTAACAATATATATATTAATAATATTAATATATATGTATTGTTTGGTAGTGAAGAAATTCAGGCTTGTAGAAGTATCATCAGAATGGATGTCTTGGTATGGCTGTATCATGTGCAAGCAAATTTAGAGGGCTTGACAGTGGATTGTTCACCTGCCCAGGACAGGTATTATCCACAGGACAAGTGAATTAGCCCTGAACCCTGAATTTAAGATCCTTTTACTTATTTAACCTATATGGATCATGCCCTTTTATGATGGATCGGAGATTGGTGCGATGCTGTTTGATAAGTTGTTTATAAAGTAGTATGGCTCTGGTATCGTCCAAGGCAGGAAGTGGCTAGCCAAAGACGTTAATAAAGGTCAACAGTGTTTACTCAACCAGTTTATAGTTGTCCCATCAAGCTGTAGTCACATGTACTACTTGAGAAAAACTAACTACATATGTCACTGACGGCCACTGGGTTTGGATACCTGGCTCTGTGTTTTCATATTAAGAGATTTTATTTGGGAATGACTTTCCAAGAATTGGATTTGGAAATTCAAAATCAAAGCAATATCTTCACATATGAAATAAATTTGATTATGTTATTATTAAATAATGTTTTTCAGATGCATGATGAGACTAATAGATAATTTGTAAAAAATATGGTCTTGTTTGCAAACTGCTATGGCATATAATATTATCTTCACCCTGACCAAATCAGCCTTGAAATAGGCATGATAGAGGTCGTGTATCCATAGCTGCTTACATGTGAAATAAATTATCTAAAGTTGCACTTCATGGGTTAAATTGGTTTCTTTAAATATGTTCAATATGTCTTCAATTATGTCTCTTATGTCTTATAGTTAACACATTGCAAGTTTGTTAATATATCCTTCAATCACCTAACCATGACTGTTATTTTGAACCTGCTGTGATTTTCAATACTATTCAGGAATAGTTGATATATTTTCTTTCTGACTGACGGTAATATGTATTTTTAGTAACATTCATTATCTGTTCTTGTTTTTGAGTGGAGTGTTTCTCATTGCTAAGGCCTTCATAGGCCGTTTATTCCCGTGCTTGTGTTCTAGGACGTTGTTTATGCTAGAGGAACTCCCCTCATGCAGGCCATTTGTGTTAGAATTATCCTGAGTGATGTTCTTCAATGCTCTAATGTTCCCCGGTGCCACTTCTCACTTTCATTCCACACATAATCAGGTCTTTTTTTGGAACATGTTGAGTGTACAGAACAAGTTTTGCAAAGGATCCTGGTCAATAATTAAGCCAGGATGATAGAAATTGATTTAGCCGGAGTGTTTTCAGTTCCTTCCTCTGAAACTACCAGAGTTCATGTATTTAAAAAAAAAGCCAACCTCTTCTCGTTGAAGAAGGATTTGCTGACTACTTTATGGCCATGATAATATATGCCTGTTTTGTTGTGAGTTAATTTGGTGAAATAATTTTGTATCAAGAACATAGGTGCAGTTTGAAGTATGAACAAGTGCAGGGAAAAAAAATTATATTATTATTATATTATGATGTAAAAATGTCTTGGTTTAAAGTGAAGACATGTTTTATGTAAATGAGCCACTTGCGAGAAATGTAACGATATGATGGTGGTCATGGAGCTTGATGAGGGGCATCTTGTGTCGCTGTGTAGTCTTGGGATAGTCTGAGTCTGACCTTTACTTAAAGTGTCACGGCAAGACAGTCTAGATGGGAGGTGTAAGTCATTACTCAAAAGTTAGCCAGGCCATGCCAGAATTTCAAAACCACTGGAGGTAAAAAAAAAGAAAGTTGTTTTGCTTTTTGGTGAGTTAGTTATCCATCTTTGTGACAGGTTTGCAACCTATGCTTTTTTTTCTTTATCTACTGGAATTATCTATAATATTCATATGTAGTCGACGCATGGATTGTTTCTTGATGTTAAACAGTATGGTATGTGGTAGGGAACAGTAAGCCATCAAGTTTGGGAACATTACCTGAAGGCACAGGAGTAGTCTTGCTGTATTGTGGACAATTTATTGTGTAATGGCATAAAACTGCTCTGCCATATTGTGGATAATTTAATGTGTGAGGTATGTGCAAAATGTGACTTAACACTGGTGCGCGTCTACCGTGGACAATTTCAAAGTGTGAGCAATGATGGCCTCGCTCCCTACACAGTATAAAGCTGGTGAGTCACAGTTCTCCCTTCACACTGCACACATCTAGAGCTCAAACTTGTCTAATGTGCTACACGTTTGAGTCTCGATATTGATTGCAACTAAAAATAGGCACATACTATGCCATCTGGTTCATTAAACGTGATGCACCGGCAAATAAATTCCTCTTGTACTGGTGGAGGTCTGACTGCAATGGACTGCTTACGGTACTGTTGTTACGGTAGCTGTGGTTTCCTGCAGACGTAGATTAGGACATGAATGAGACCTTGTCGAGTGTGGTAGTGCAGTCCGAGTTGCAGTCCGAGTGGTAATGCAGTCCGAGTGTGAGTGTGGTAGTAGTCCGAGTGTGGTAGTGCAGTCCGGGCCCAAACTCGGGGTCAGTTTAAGATTTTCCAATGAATCGAGGTCTTGCTCCAGTCGTATATGGATCTCCTTTCAGTCGCCATGTTCACACCAACGTGACCGTGTTATTGATGGATTTGGCATTCGGCAGTGCCTTGCAAATGTGAATAGGATGTCAGTTTACTTGCTCCAGAATTTGTGTTAATCGTTCTGATCAATTCTGCTGCATTGGTGTTGGGTTTACTGTGGTCGATTCATATTCCGATGTCTGTATTGTATTATGCAATCCATACAATTTAGTTATCAGAATTTATGTGGTTTCTAGTTTTCCACTTGGCATCTTATGTCCAAATTGCATTGTCATTGGAAATTTCCTTTTAATCCTCAAACTTTATCAGGGAGTTAATCAGATATGATTTTATGATTCGGAGTTGGTTAAACTACATATATATGTTTGGGGTGTTATTTGTATTGACATGATAGTTAAATACTCTAGGTTAAATATAGACTGCAGTGTAATGTAAAGATTGAAGTATGTACCTGTTCTTCTGGTTGGATACCATAAAGCATGTTACTTCTGAAATGCAGTTACTTATGTTAATGCCGCTGTGACATAAAAGAAACAATAATTCACCAACACTTAACATTAATGACGATTTGTAATGCTAGCCTATTGACTTCAATTTCACTTTATAACAATTCTGTTTTGGTTTGTGTAAATAGCATGTAACTCAAAATTGTAAAATTATCATTATTATCCCTGTTTGCATGAAAACATATAAAACCTATGAAATTCCTGTTAATTGGATTCCATTAAATGGAAAGTATAAATTTTGGGAAATTTTAAGTGTTTTCTTTCAAGAATGAATAAATATTGAGTTCAAGATTGCTCCATTACATGCATGCAAAATGGTTGCAGTATGTAAAATATATTGGGAACCCATTGCCAACCGTAGTAAGTAAATAGTACGACAGGTAAAGAGATTGCTGTTATGATCGCTGCTCATGTAGACATGGTAGATAACCAGTAAGTGCCACGGAGCTGCAGATTGTATGTGCATGGATTTAGCGTGTATGAGAAAACCGTTTGTACTCTGTGTTCACTGGTACATGTGTAGCAATCGTGTTGAAAAATCAATAATGATGTTTGCTGGTCCAGTGTAGAGCAGCCATATTGGGAGAAGTGTGTGGATGAGTGTGCTGCAGTAGAAATATGGAGATCGCGGATATTCTCTGATTACGGTAAACAGGCTGTTGTTTAAACAAACCCTGTGAAGTATGTCAAATAGTATTTTCTTGTTTGGTTTGAGTGTTTTTTCGTTCCTGGCAAATATCGTTGGCAATGTTCATCATGTCTCTGGAGGTCATGCTTTCCTCGGTAGGTTCTGATGGTGGAATGATGAAGCAGGTTCTAAGCAAATTTGCTGCTTGCCGTATAAATACGTTTTGCTTCCCTGATAAATACATAGTAGCATTTTACTTGTGCTAATTTTACTGTTACAATAACTATATATAGAACAAGCTATGAAAGAAAATCGGATTCATTTATTGATCACACCAAATGCATTACGATTCCTTTCCTTTTTTGATGCATCAGCGATGTAAAACACGGCATTGTTTTGGTGCAACCTACCTAATTTCCATGTCCACATTAATCCTTTCCCAAATGTCAACTGTATCTTCTTTTACTATGACAATTTGTTGAGTAGTTTTCTTTTTATTTCAGATTTCACACCTAGAATACCACAATGAGTGAACTAGACCAGTTACGACAAGAAACGGAACAGTTGAAAAACCAAATAAGAGTAAGTTCTTTTTTTTAGTACAGTTGTAGCATATTGATGATATTTTGTGTTCGGGTATTGAAAACTAAATAATAATCTGATGAAAAGATAACTGCACAAATATCACCACCGTTTGGCCAGCAGTGGTTCCAAATACATCTGCTATCAATAAAGTTCACTTCAGCAGCATTTTATCCATAGTTTTTCAATTATAGTTTGCTAATAATGTGCTGCGCAGTAAAACAATAACTCGCTCACACATTGTTTATAACCACACTAACTTCTAAAATGAGTTCATCTAGTGGAGGGTAAAAACTGAACCATCAATATTGACATCACACACATACAATGTTGGCATGTTATGTAGAAGCACCACACCTGTCATATTTCACTATATGTAATTAATTAGAGAAAAGCCCAAAACTGGATTTATTTTCTTTTTCCATCAGATTTGCATCAAAGAATATTATGTTATTCTCTGGATTAAAAATGTTTGATAATGGCAAGTAAGCAAGAGATTGTTGAAGGTTACGTATAGCAATAATTTTAAGAGGCCCATTTTTCATCAAATGAACACTCACAAGAATAACAAATCTGAATACGGCCCCATTGCAAGTTGGAATAGTTGAGCAAGACTGTGGGGTGTTCTTGGAACTTATGGAAATTTCCTTTACATTTCTTATGAAGAGGATGAGTTAACCTGCGTGAATACTGGCGGCCGGTCCGTTACGGAGACGCTGAGCTCCTCTCGTATTGATCTAGCGTCTTGTTGACAATGACATCCCTGTAGCAGGAGTGCGTACAGCCAGCATACATGATTGTAGCCGATACACAGTTTAACCATTGATTTAAGCTAAAGCTTCTGCCGCCATTTATCGGGTTCAGCGACACGGAGGATGGGTTGAGTGCGAGAATAGTCGTTTTTCATTGGCTGAGAGGATATTGTCGGACATTGTTTATGATGTTGTTTTTGTTTGTTGTTTAAATGCAATTGGATGCTATGGTAGATTTTTAAAAAATCTAAGTTTTTTTAATGATTGAATTTTGATGCCAATTTCTCCAGCAGTGGTATTATGAAGTAATAAATAAATCTTTCTATTCTTCGATGTTGATCATCAATAGTAATTGTTAAGCCATGAGTAAATCGACTACCAATAATTTTATGCTGAAGAATTCACGTTGCATGCTGAAGTACTCTGGCCATTCATATGTCTGTCCAGGTTTCATTTTACCATTTTACTGGTTGTCCATCTGTTTTAGCAGATATTAGCGTTTCCCTGTATATTTGTACAATATACATTTAAATGTCATATTTTGCAGGAGGCCCGAAAGGCTGCAGCTGACACGACCCTTCCACAGGCAGCTGCAAATGTCGACCCTATTGGTAGGATTCAAATGCGCACAAGGCGCACCCTTAGGGGCCACCTTGCAAAAATATATGCCATGCACTGGGCATCCGATTCCAGGTGAGTGCCGATTTTGTGCTGTCCACGTGTGCTGATTGCTATAGTGGTCATGTATATGTACTTGATATATGCTGTAATGGTGATGGCTATTGAAGCTTAATGGTTATAGCATTACACCAGAATCCCCTGACATCTAGTGGATGAATGACTGAGTATACCTCTTAACAAGAATAGGTTTGTTTGCTGTATATGGGTGTTGAATTGACTGTGGAACCGGTCCATAAGCGAGTCCAAAGCTATCGTTATTGGTTATTTATAAAGCCGAAATTATTTTAACATAATGCTACTTCATATAAGGTGTTGGTGATATTTCGGGAAATGATAATTTTCATTTCACAAAGAATGTGGCCACAAGTTCAATTGTATCGAAAAATAAACTAGTCTTAAGAACCACAGTGGATGCATTCTTTCTACAGGTGTAGTTCTACTACTGCTCTATTAGAACTACATTTCAGTTAATGATCAATTACAATATAAACAAACTTGACATAAAACATTCCGATTCATGTGGATCCCTTACAAGCCAAGAAGAGACTTGAGCCTGGAAAGCAAAGATAACCACATAGTAAATTACATCTGCTACAGTCTGTAGAATGCATGGGCTTAAGTTGTCTCACTAGGTCTATCTGAAGATCGGCAGGGTTTAATGTCTGCTTCTATTCCGGTACTACAAACAGGAGGCATGTTTTGATAGAGCCCAAATGTGAATGCCCCGATAAATTTTAATGGATTCTGGCAACTCAATATTGAGCTTTTGAAACATCACTTTTCAGTTTGAACGACATGATCTCTAGAGAGACAAAATGCGTTCCACGTGTTGTAAATTGTTTTAAGGAAATCTTCCCATCTCGACCTTGTTATTGTTTGTCATGTATCATGTCTTATTGAATCCTTTGAAGTGGAAATTCCAGTTTGTGCGTGAACAATAACAGGAATTAAATACAGAATATTTCTGGCATTTAACCGGATATGATGAATGGGAATCAGTTGATATGATGAATGGCGATCAGTTGATATTTGCTACAGCTCACTTCTGAGAACAGGAAATGAAACGCAGTGTTGAATAGGATTTAGGTGTTGCTGAACTCAAGTCTAGGTGCGAAGTCGGTTTGAAGTGTCTGACCAAAGATAGGAAATCAAATGTCTTCTCTTAGTATAATACCCCTGTTGTATAATTTAATATACAAGTCACTGATTGCTTGCTTTGATTTGGAATTTTGCTTCCAAATGCTAATTAAATGCCATCATAAATTCTATAAGACTATCCATAGTCTCATCTCAGAGGGTTAAAGTAAATCAATAATATATAACTTATATTGATTGGTATTATATTTATATGAAAGGAGCCCCTGAAATCCTTTACCCTGTCCTCCAGTAATCTAGACTTGCTTAACTGATCTTGGGGAATATTTTGAATAGGAGTATTTTGGTGAGAACAGGGTGTGACACAGACAGAAACCAAGTTTCGTTTTTTATCCAAATTGTGTTGTACATTGCTTTTATTAATATTTAAATATTTTTACTCTCAAATTTTCCTTGATGACAATCTTTATTATATCAAAATAATATACCTATATCCTACTACAATGTCCATTATCTACTTTTCTGAGATCCTTTCCCCACTTCTGAGAAATACTATTTGCCCACTACTAGCATATGTATTAAGGATCCAAGCATCTTGCACTAAAGAACATTTTGCAAGGATATTCGTGTGAAGTAGAAGTATTCATGGATAATTTTCAGGTACTTGTATTGAAATTATTAACAAATCTGGTCAGTGTAAAACTAGAGAGACGTCAAGCAATTGAAAATCTCATTATCCGTCCTAGAAATAGAACCTGGTTTAACAGAAGTATACTTGCTCTATGGACGCTTTTTGGCATTTTGCCAGTGGTTGGCTGAAGTAAAAGCTACTTGCTTTAACCATGGTCCATGTATCATGATTTAGACAAGCATGTGACAGTGGAATTTATCAAACTGAAGTGCTATTTTTCATAGCTGTATTACCGGTTAAAGGTTAAATGAGAATTGTATAAGAATTTAACATAGGCATGTTGACGTCGGCGCATTGTAATGTAGTGAAATTTAGTAATTTTCAAATTTAGCTGAAATAGAAAATTTAACTGTTACGAAGCAGATATTTTCTAGACGTGTATAATATTACTGTCACTATCAACTTGGATGGACAAAACTATTCTGAATTCATTCCTATTACAATAATTCAGTTTTTGCGAAATGTTAGATTTTTGGGTTGCTAACATATCCATTCATTCTAGATTCTAAACAGCATTATTGGATGTGTACTTATTGGATGTGTACTTGAGATGCAGTTTGAAGAAAGGGTGAATTACAGGTCACAGAGTAAAAATTGTAGATTCCCCCTCCCTCCCCCTGTCTATTTGATGAAGAACCCAAGGAATGGTTGCCATGCCAACAGTGGCATGATGTAAAAGGCAGGAGCCTGAGCTGGAATAGTATTGATTTCGGTGGTGTAGCAAGGGCCTGTACAGCCAGCACATAACTACAGGGAATACGGCCTATATCATGATGCCAGCAGCTTGTCTGCCATAGCTTTATATACCCTGCAGGCTATACAGGCAGAGGGAATACACTGTTGTATTTTGTATCAACATATTCCAAGTGCATTGGGATGTATACCTGATATTTCCCTGATTGATAACAGCAAATTTGATAGACCTGTATTTAGATTATGATTATTTAGTTTTTTTAAATAAATCTTGTATCAATTTCCTGCATATTTTTGGATCAATATGCTGAGAGAATAGGTAGCATGCAGTAATTTCAGTGCTAGACATTAAGCTTTGTATAATAATGATATAAGAAAATTGCATAGGATGTAATTACACCAATAGTGATAATACTTACATTGGTATATGTCATTCTTCATCAACCCCCAATATTAAAACTCCCACCCTACCCTCAATCTTAACCTAGTTTAGTTATACTGCAATATATGAATCCTTGTATAATTTGGTTATCGGCTACCACACATGTGCTTCATACTATTTATATATGCAAACAGGTGCCCTATTTCAACATTTCATGTCTGTTAGATATATTATGTTATCAAGCGTAGGTGGATCCAGGATTTAACCAGAAAAACATAAAAAGTAAATGTGTTCTGAATTATTTGTGCATTTTTTTCCTTTTTATTTCTTTTTCTTTTGATTGTCGTTGAAATTCAATTCTTGTATGTTATTGAAAATATTTTGGATAACCTATTGAAAAACTTATTGGAGACAAAATAGAACCTGGATCTGCCTATGTCTGGTCACAGATGAAATATTGTCATTAGCAAATATCAATATCACTACAGTACTGTGAGGTGGTGTTTGTTTCCTGATCAACATATGGAGAAAACGGAGAACAGAATAATATCAATAACCCAATGGACCTTCACTTGCACCCATTTAACATGTTTATGTCATTCTGGTTTAACTATGGTAGTTGAAAAACTAGCAAGGTTTCATGTGAAAACTGTGATAATATGCCTCCAAATTCAATCTCCTCCTGTATAATGGTGTCATGTTTCAACTCCCATGCAGCGTTCGGTAAGTATACAGTGTTCCTATCATCTCACATCATAGAAACTTGAAGGCAAGGTATCACAGAATCATCCTGTTCCGTAGCACCAGTGGCTGGGGGTTACAGTGGCTTAGTGCATAAAAAGTGATGTGCATGTTCACTGTGTCACCATGGTTACACATACACTTTCACAGGTTCTTGTTTTCCCATTTTCAGAAATACTGATTGAGCACTTTTTCATTAATGCCACGGTTACATGTATCACTACAACTTCCACGAACCTCAATTTAATCGAAATTGATTGAACATGGTAAATTATTATTTTCGCTAATGGATCAGATAAGATCATTACCTCAAAAGTCAATCATTTAATAAGCTGAGAATCTATATCGGGTAAATGAGGATGTGAGCTGTAAAATTGTGGGTTTTATTAATTTTTTTATTATGGGAGTGGGGTACAGTGCGAGGTGGTTGCCTGAATAGATCTGAATGTTGGTGTCTACAAGCAATGACTCTGTGATACTCATGCCTTCAACACCTCATCAGAAAGTAGATCATTATTTAGTTTTTTCCCCTTGAAAATAGCATGCATAGTTATTAGACACTAATGGATTATTTTCCAGCCAAGGGTATGTCTGTAATGCCCTTACAGTCACAGGATGTCGACATCTTGGCCCACTGCATGCATGGATTGCCGTGATTGCATGATTTCCTGGAATACATGTTAAAATAAATTGGTTTCAACCTATCATCTGTCAGTGCCATCTGAGTGACATCAGCACAAAAATTAAGGGCACATGCTAAAAAATTCCGATGTGATGTGGATTAGGCAGTAGGCAGAAGAAGAAACTAGTTTTATTGTCATCAAGTTGTTAGGAAAAGGTACTGTTTTCTATTAAACCTTTAGTACACGTATACAGTGCATTGGATTTCACGAGTCAAATCGTCACATGATCCTAGCCTCCCAGATACTGACAGGTATATTGTGTCCTAAAGGATATTGGTTTTGTTTGTGCAGGTTTTTTTTAAAATAGGTCACAATTCTTATATGAAAACTGCTTCTATATAGCAAGTGTGGAAAACCTTTTTTCAGTCTTATTCACTATTACTGCCACTAACATTATAGCAGGTCAGGTCATTATTCTTGTATAGACACTGCTTATATAGCAAGTGTGGAAAATACTTATATTCTTGTATAGGCACTGTTTATGTAGGAAATGTGGAAAATACTTAACACTGTTATTCAGTCATTATCACTGTTACTGCTCTTGTTTGTGTTGCCAACGTTACTGGTTAATAAGTAACAGGATTATTCATGTTGTGCTCAGTGTTATTTAATTGGATGTTGAAGTAAATGTTCACGATCATCTGAATTGTCTAAAAGTATAATGCTTTTTTTGTTGTTGTTATTGGCTGTTTATCTGTGGTTGTTATTGGCTGTTTATCTGTGGAACTGTCAATAAATTGTTTCAAGGCATATTCAGTTTAGTGTGGTTATGATTTTAGGCTGCAATTTGTTAGTGTATTTTATTAACTGCTAGTTTAAAAAAATGTATTTACGAAGTCTCATTACATTATAAAACACTCGTTTTGGCACAATTGTTTTGCTGGTAAAATGTTTACACTTTGTTGTTGAATGATTAATTTCTAATTAATACATCCTTTGAAAATTGAGTGACAGTTGATTTTTAACAATCCTAACATCTTGTGATATTCTAGATAATCCTGTTGCATGTTCAAAAGCCTTCTTGCTTTCACACTTTCAAGAAACACTTCAACTATCGTAGACAATTAGTGAATTAAGTTGGATATTTGCCATGTTTGAGAATAAAGACATTTGGAAAGTAATTATTTCCAATGTTGAGACAATTACTAACAAAATGATACTTAAATACAAACATTAATCTTCCTTCTATAGATGTATTCAAGTATAATATAGAAATTTGTTCAGATAGAATATAGAAATTTGTTCAAATAGATTATAGAAATTTGTTCAAATAGATTATAGGTTCTAATCAATTTTCAAACAAATTGTCATCGAACCTGATTTTATTAGCTGGATACATGCAGTTGTAATTGTGTAAATGAAGGAGCCATAAATGAAGCTGGATGATAATTTGTATTTTAATTTGTATTTTTACATCACCAAATGACTTTTCTCATCTATTTTTGTGTTCCTGGCATATACATGCACATTATCTGTGTTGTCTTGTGTTGTCCATGTTTGGGTCTATAAGGCAGAGTGCTGGCTTTCTGTAAATCGTGATCACTTTGATCAAAGAAAATAGTGCCCCAAAACATGTATTATTAAAAATTGGGTTATAGGTTACGTATACCTGTCAATTTTAGACTAATACCAGCTAAAGACCTTTTCATTCATATTTGTCCACCAATGTGTGCAAATTAATTAACATAAATTGTATTCTGTCAAAGTTTCCTAGTAAAAAAATATTTTATTTTAAAAAAACAATTATCTCCTAGTACTCTTTTGCTGCTCGCCTTTACAAACCCAATTGAATCATGATCATGTAGATTGACAATGTTAGAGATATCAGTGTTGTCCGTGTATTATTTTTTATTTTAAGAAATCCTTCATTCAAGATTATTTAAAGTTTACAATGACGCTACTTTGTACAAATGGGCCTGTTCGTGTTTCATCCCGACACATCAGTAACAAATCTGTTCCTTTTTTCAGAAACTTAGTTTCAGCTTCCCAAGACGGTAAATTAATAGTGTGGGATGCAATAACCACGAACAAGGTAGGAGTCTTGTGGATACATCAATGTCTTCATTGTTGTGTTTATTTGTTTCAGGAATCTTGTATCTGCATCACAAGATGGTAAATTAATAGTATGGGATGGTTTTACATGCAACAAGGTGAGAAACCATCTCAGAGATGCCAAGATGCACTAAATATATAGATATACACACACCATTATCCAGCTGTAAATATCACACACACTCCCAAATTCCTCTTTTTCAGTCTTGTATTGTATTCATTCCAGTTTGTAAAGCAATCTTTGACCTATCAGTTTGAGTGAATTTTCTTGCGTGTAATTTTTTAAGTGTTCTGTATTTTTGCTTGCTTTGTGTATATTGTATTCCGAAGAAAAAAACAATGTTGTATTTTTTTAAATACCAGAAAATTAAATTGTGACGTCACAATTTTCTAACAGTTTTCTAAGTGCATGAAAATTAAACAGATATAAATAATTTATAGGATTAATAATGAGAATTTTGTAACTGCATAGACGTCAGTTTAGTTTGCTTCGTGACTTGTCTTGCTTTACACATTTTTTACACAGTCTGTACATTAGGGATTTAGAGTCAGCAGGTCTGAAACATTGCATCATGAAAGTACAATGATTGTAACTAAGAAATAATCAATACATATAGGGAATCTCGTTAAAATCAGATCTCTGCAGTTAAGGCACCAGGGAGAGACAAAACAGATTCACATGCGCACTCGGGCATCCATATTGCTACGTCAAAACCCAACCAGCATGTATCTATGTACTCTTTATTGTATGTCAATACCAATAATGACTTCCAGTGACCTTGAGCTTAACTTTTACATGAAGTGAAATGCATATGCATGGGCATCTTTAATTTCAAATATGTTTTTGTCAAGCATGGCGTGATGTTGAATGAATTGTCACATGTGCCAAAATTATATTTTATGCAAGATTATCCACAGCCTTTATTTGTTCACTTTCTGCATTGCAAATTTTGTTATGTGCTTAATCCAATGGACACTGCAATTCGTTTGTAATTTAAGACATTTGAAAACAAGCTTGTGATTGAAGGTAAATCTAATGGGCCAGTCTCGGAATATCTTATCCTTAATTAGCTTTTCAGATATCTGATGAGCTCAAGTCGAGATCTGATTTTAAAGAAATTGTACATGTAGGCATCAATAACTATGAAACTACTCTGCATGGAAACAACAGTAGATTAATCTATATGCCAAAACAATGAATAGAATACATAACGTTTCAAATACTAGATTATATTACTAACAATAACTTAGATTAGAACAGGATTAGAAGTCGAATAGACAATATCTTGGCATCTCTGTTTTATTGAACCGGGCCCATTTCGATTTGGTTATATCATTACAAAATTATCATCACTGGCTGATGTTTCTGTGAAAATTCACCCATTTTGTTCACCAACGCTAAGAGAAATTTACCTTTCATTTTGTGATGACAATTAGGATGTGTTATTTTTTCTCCTTGTTTGAAGGCAACCAGAGTTGCTCTATAGAAATAGAGCTGGGAGATGAAATGCATTGACACCCCTATTTCGTAGATTATCTCGGTAAATGATTCATGGAATGAAAAACAAAAAAACTTCAATTTCTTATTTTGTATGCCCTAACCAAAAATTTAAATACAAAGATTTTACACCATTAATAACAAATCTGTTTAAATAGCTATCACCAAATATTTTTAATAATATTATTTTATGCAGAGGGGTGAAAGACGGAACAGGCAAAAAGACGGATGTCCGAATAAGACGGATGTCCGAAAGACGGAGCAGGCAAAAAGGCTCAATTTGCACATGCATGTGTGTTAAGAGCATCAGCACGTGGAAATTGATCCTTTTTGCCTGTTCCGTCTTTCGGATGTCACCCCTCTGCATAAAATATATTATTTACTCAAAATATTTGGTGATAGCTATTTAAACAGATTTGTTATTAATGGTGCAATGTAAAAAAAATAATTGGTCAGGGCATACAAAATAGGAAATTATTTTTTTTGTTTGTTTTTCATTCCATGAAGTATTTACAGAGATATTCTACGAAATAGGGGTGTCACTGCATTTCATCCCAAACTATAGGCAGCTCTATAGCTCTCATTGGTCTATATACTGTGGTCTATATACTGTTGGAAGATCATAGTATATAATCAATATGTTCCTCTTCTCTATGCTCTAAATGTGTAACTGTTAACCTAGTCCTTCTTTCATCGGAGAGTTCAGATGTGCTCTATTCACGTTCTGTTTCGCATGGCTCTTTTTGAACATATATATATGTATATATTGCCATTATTGTTATTGTTATTGTTATTATTATTATTAGCTCTGTTAGTTTTTGACTGGGTTGAGAATATGCAATAGTGGTGGCTCCTTTGATTAAATACAGCATGTTTTCTACACACCAGTCAAGTCACATGGTAAGTTTCATTGCAATCAAGGGGCAAGCGGTAGGATAGTGGTAGATATCCAGACTTGGATACATGAACAGGAAAATTAACATTTTCACTTCCTACCGTATTACCACCACTCACAGCACATGCATGCATGCATACGCAAAACAGCACATCCAAAATTGGATTTTTTTTATTTTTATGTATACACCTCATTATAAGTTAATAGCCACCCAATATTATTGAATGAAGACGCTGTTGTCGCTCTGACAAAACTATCGCAGGGTAATACACGGTTCAGGGGTGCTCTTCCCTGATAGACAAGAACAAACACAATACATAGTGATGCCAGTTGTATTGATTCCACAAATACATTAAAAGAAAAAACGATATTGTAAAAGAACACAATGTCCGTGTGTTATGAACTTGGAAAAATTTGATCATTTCGTATAGGTAATGGATATCAACCATCTACAGTAGGTGTCGGGTAGACTCTTTATGGAACCACGAGGCTATTGCAAGACAGAAAACTCATTAGCTTGTGTAAGCACCATGGACATTGATTACTGTTTGAACTCTGCATCACACATTGAGGACACGTCATCGAAAGGTTATTTGGGGCAAATGGTTCCACTCCTCCTGCAGTGCAGCTTCTAACTGCCAGAGTTTGAACTGGGGTTCTCGACACCTGATATTCCGACCCAGGATGTCCCAAACATCCCTACAAAAAAAAATAGGAAGTGATTTTGGTGGCGCTTAACTTATAATGAGGTGTATATAGATATACTGAGACTAAATGAGACTTATTATTAAGGGCATGTGTTCAGCTTGGCACCAACAGTAGTTTGTTCATCGGTGCAATCGCTATCATCGTTGTGTCATTGTCTCTCGACTTATTCATGGGTTGGGTCTCTTACAAGCTATTCTAAATCAGTCGCACTCAGTATGTCTTAAAGTGTTAGACAGCCTGATACCTAGGTGCAATTTTGACTCGTTTATTTCATAATTAATAACTTTTCGTCGCATATGGGTGAAAAATTCCCGCTGTGACGTAAAACAACAATTCACTCACTCACTCACTCTCATAACTTTAATTGGGCAATCACGCACTACTTCAAGATTGCACCTAGGTATCAGGCTGTCTAACAGTTAAAGACATACTGAGTGCGACCGATTTAGAATAGATTGTAAGAGACCCAACCCATGAATTAGTCGAGAGACAATGACACAACGATGATAGCGATTGCACCGATGACCAAACTACTGTTGGTACCTAGCTGAACACATGCCCTTATGCAGTGGGTTCTTATGAAGAACTCTGTAATAAAATCAAGTTATTT
>JAUTBT010035475.1:0-18111 GCA_032361225.1 Lepetodrilus schrolli
TGTGCATGTATCTGTGCATGTATCTGTGCATGTATCTGTGCATGTATCTGTGCATGTATCTGTGCATGTATCTGTGCATGTATCTGTGCTTGTATCTGTGCATGTATCTGTGCATGTATCTGTGCATGTTATAATGCAATACCGTCACGGAGGATACTGACACTGCTAGCAACAAGGCCTGTAACTGTGTAGAATTAACAGAATGGAGACTGTGTTTATTGTTATACTTGGGAAAAACTAGGTGCAAGAAGTGATAAATTCGAAAATAATCGTAATGGTATTCTAGATAAATATCTTCAAATTATGGGGGTTAGTATATAATACTAGAAGTATGGAGAGTTATTAATGTTGATAGTGTCCAGTAAGAACGTGTGTTGTATCGATGGTAACGGTTATTTGTGTCGTGGTAAATATATTGAACATAAATTATTATTTCATTTGATAGTATCTACCTCTACCAACAATATCTTACGTGTTGTTTTTAACAACAAAAAGTATTTGTTTTTCACTGCATTTGTCCAATTGAATTGCATTTATTGCTTGTTTCGAGGAAACATGTGACACTGCGCGTGCTGTTTGGATGGCATTTTAACAGGTCATTGTTTGAAAGCTTTGGAAATAGCCTGTTTCTATTGGCTATATCCACAAACTCGAATGATTTGGAAGTAATGTAAACCAACGGAAACAATTTTGAATATAATAAGCTTAATGCGTGGCGTTTCTATGTTATCAAGACCAGTTCTATTCCAATAGATGAATCAGTACATGATGCTGATATGATAATAATATCGCAAACAATAGTAGATTTAATTTATTTACTATGTAAACGGACATATTAATTTAGTCATTTACGTTAATCTACAATCATAATATGTTAGTTCCATTTTTTGAAAATATTTATATTTGCATATCTTGAAGGTTAAAACATTAAATATATTTGCAGTTTGAAATGTATCTATATCAAACTGAAGCAGTCGTAATGCCTCTGTTCAAGCATATGTCAAGAGTACTGACATCAGGCCGAACTATCAACACGTGTCCATTATGGGCACTGCTGATGAAATATTAATTGGAATAACAAAGCAGCAGGTGTACAGATTGACGTTATAGGCAATCTGGAGAGCGCGAGTAAACCCGTCACATGTGAACTTACCTCCCCTTGGGAATCACAGATAATGGACTCTTTTATACGTACTCGACATCTGCGATATATTAGCATTAGTGTCATGTTCGCGAATTTACCTGCGACATGAGTGATGAGAAGCCAGTTACGGCTGTCTGATTACGAAGTGCATGTACAGTTGAAAACCTAGGCGATCATATCTATATGGTAATGCCGTGCTACCAATAATGCCACTGAACATATATGGATTAAAGAAATTATACTTAGGATCGATACAACAATACATTACTAGCTCTTCCATGGCGCAAATAGTTTTACTTATCAATTCGCGGTCGATTCTTGAAATGTATGATGAACAATTGCTGACATGACGAACTGACTTGTTTGATTAGATAACGACAGATGTACAACGATCCAGGCAAAGAGAGTGATAATGATTATTAAACATTCTGTCATGTATAATTATGTTGCTTTTTTTCATAAATGTTGTATAGCGGTTGTAAACTATTTATTACTGTCAGTTCTCAAATTTTACTGACATTGACGAAAGAGGACGCTTAATGAGTTCACACGTCCTTCGCTGCCCACCTGGAAAAAACTCAACTTTTCTACAAAGCTCTCAGTTCCCGGGCTTAACCAATGTTAACAGAATGTTGCCGTTTTAGTTGGAATATTAAAGAGCAATATCTTAGTTATTGCACTGAAGCCATTTTCATTATTAATAAATTATTGGAAATTTAACGCTGTTTGTATATCATGTTTGCACTGTAGTTGACCTTTCGAATAGTGTAATCAGCATTTACACGTATGTGTGCGTGTGTGTAGGTGTGCGTATGTGTATGTGTGCGTGTGTATGTGTGTGTGAGTGTGTGTATGTGTGTGTGAGTGTGTGTGTGTGTATGTGTATGTGCGTGTGTATGTGTGTGAGTGTGTGTGTATGTGTATGTGCGTGTGTATGTGTGTGAGTGTGTGTGTGTATGTGTATTGTGTATGTGTATGTGTGCGTGTGTATGTGTGTGTGAGTGTGTGTGTGTGTGTGTGAGTGTGTGTGTGTATGTGTATTGTGTATGTGTATGTGTGCGTTTGTATGTGTGTGTGAGTGTGTGTGTGTATGTGTATTGTGTATGTGTGTGCGTATGTATGTGTGTATGTGTGTATGTGTATGTGTGTGAGTGTGTGTGTATGTGTGTGTATGTATGTGAGTGTGTGAGAGAGAGTGTGTGTGTGTGTGTGTGTGTGTGTGTATGTGTGGTTGTGTGGTTGTATCCTGTTGACCATTCAGCTCGTCCTACCAATCGTATCATCAGGACATTGAGTCATTATGAGACTGATACTTGTCAGTTGTGGGATAACACATAATAATGTGGTCAAGACTCCGGCCACTAGTGAGATGTTAACAAGCTGGGCCCCACTGCTCAGAACAGATGTGGCTACAAATTGCCATTGATTAAAAGTCCTATGTTATGGAACGGAAACAATTGGTTATGGAACCGAAAACACCGATATCGCTACAATACTTGAGAATATTGTCTGGTAAAACTATTGTAGTGAAGTAAGGGGTAAGAGTAACCACGTACATTTGTAGTAGGCCCTAAAATTGTAGCTACAACTCTTCTGCGCAAGGGGCCCATGCAGCACACGTGTTGAATAAGTCACGTGCTGAGCCTCCTTTTCTTTTGGCGCCACATATTTTCAGTAGTAAAACACACATACATGTATATCCCAAAGCTGCGCTTCTTGCAGCTTGAATGAATATTATTGATTACGCCAATATCCCATGCACAATCAACATTATTCTTTACTCTATATCAGAAATCAGGAACCAAATACAGGCTAAGAAGTGTAACATTAAACATTGCATTTATGTTCAGTAAAGTTCCAATGGTGTACATATAGGACTACACAACTCCAGATACCATTTTCTTCACGCTATCCTTGACCAGCTTAGAGTAGTCGTAGGGGTATAGTATAGTCCAAGATATAACACCACTGTACTACCTTCCTTGCACACATAATATATACGCTGTTCGTATATGCGAGCTCTTTGCACAAAGATTATTGTTACTGGCAGATTGCGACTTTATCTTACCTTAAATATAAAATAAGCCGATCATTAAATTGAATATTCCTTAACCCTTTACTTACTAGAGTGCCCTAGCTACGTAAAGTCCGGTAACGTCATATAATAGGGTGTTTTGTATGTGTTTTTGTAGCTGCGTCATTTTAAGCACTTTCACACGTAATACGGAATAAATAACAGCACTCTAGCAGTTACTCCAAAATTATATCATGCAACTACTAAAGAACATGCATTTGAAGCACGTGTGGTGAACTGGGATAATGCTCCATTAACGTGTCACTAAACCTCCATTAACTAATGCAGCATTACGTTAGCATTACGTTAGCATTACGTTAGCATTAGCATTAAAAGTAGGTGAGGTGAAAAATTCAACTGATCTATCAGTCACTGGGTTGGGGGGGGGGGGGTAGGGGGGAATTTTCAACTGATCTATCGGGCCTTAAAGGGTTAATACATCGATAGAATCTGAGTGTATTCCCCTGTCGACACAAGTGACTAATTAATCAATGGGTTATTACATGAAAAGCATGCAACAGCACAAGAAATACTCTTGGAATACAACGGTGTGTATGTAGGTTCATATCGTACACCACACTAGACATTTGACATTTACTAAGACGCATAGGAAACGTCTGTCGGTACGGTCTGACAACACCCCACTACAGAAAACACAATTTATTCATTAGAAGTTTTGATGATGTCAACACTTTCAAATCCATGCTGAAAACCATCCTCTTCGAAAGAACATATAATGACTGAGCGCTCTTGGGCAGGAACTATATCTGGATAAGTAGCGCTATATAAATGCATAATGTATTATTTATTTATAAGACGGACTGACATATGTTTGTGTACTAGTATCTGAACACTCTAATGAAAATAATGGTTGGTCGAGGTAATCACTATATTTATTACCATAACTCATTTTATGCTAAGAGGCTGAGTATAGCTACAGCCGAAGTCGTCGGTAGAAAAAGTCCATTGAATTTGTATTATTCCATGTTGTGTTTTACTTACATGTTCACTAGCAATGGATAATGAGCGCAATCGGCTGCAGTGTCTGATAACAATTATTTACTTTAACAGCAGCAATGAAGACTGAAGAGCAAGCATGGCCACGTATAATGAAGTCCTAGTGTTGTGTTGTATTGTTAGTGCTAGTGCAATTGTCAAGTCAATTTACGTATGAATTATTAACTGAGTCCGCTGCCTCACATGCAACACCGAATGGATGAAATGCAATTACTTACCAGCATCATGTTTCAATTATTCATTCCATCAAATGATTTTAATTACAGCCATGATATGTGAATATTTACTGGGGTAAATCCGGAGCATAAATATTTTAAATGCTATTACTGTGCAATGTGAAGCAGTGTTTGATGTAATTGCGCTATCCAATCAACACTACAGATTCATAACAAACTGATGTCAAATACCTCAATGACATTCAGTGTCATTATCATATATAGAATATAGAGTTCTCAAGTAGATGGTATTGATGAGAGCCTAATACGCTATAGACGTGACACCGTGTATAACGCCCTGTGAAGATCACAATTATTAGTTCATGTTCATGCATAATACATGAATAGCTTGCTTCATAATAATCTAGTAATAGGTAATTAATCATCACTTTTTGTTAATATGGCTGTAAGACGGTCATTAGTCTAACGCTCCCACTACATTAGAATAGAATGCTGTATATAGTATGTGCAAGGTTTGTATGGGTCGTTCTCTGAAAATCATTTTCAACCATAGAAAAATACAAAATCAGAGTTTTTTAAGACATTTTAATTTATCAATTCAAACCACTGAACATAAACTATGAAAGCTTAATGGCCTTTATTAATATTTCTACAAACAATTAAACAACTACCTTAACGCACCACGTGTCTGTGCTGTTACCGTGCCATAATCCATATAAGCATTTTCAAATTATTATCTGATTACTGCATACACTCATACACTCAGCTTGGAGAATATAGTAATTTGTCTAAGTGGAATATTTATGTTCTAACTGTTGCATGATATTCCAGTGAGTTAGCACAATACAATTGTTGGGAAACCAGTCTAGTACTAGCAAGGCATGTATGCACACAACATGCAAATCGTAATATGAGTGAAATAATCTTGAAAGCGGCTTTAACACCCATTTCAACCAACACCAAACTTTGCAAAGTCAGGTAAAACAATGTTCTGACTAATCTTCACCAAAATTGCTTCCCATAAAAAAGACTCAACATAATAGTGCGATGATAATAGGTTGTGTTTAGGCTCTGGCACAATGACGTCATAGGTGTATAACAAAACATTGTTTAGCTTTCTTAGACCAAATAAATTATTGATCCATTGTTTTCCTACTTCGTCATCCAATTATATGCAATTTACATACCCAGGATAGGTTTAAATTGTTATTTAACATACAACCAGTTTCCCCAAGCATGCATCTGCGTGTGTATCTGTTCCATTTGATTGATTTCAACATATTATGTTGATTAAAATTCAACATGATCAACATGACCAATATTTTCCAATAACCATTGCACTTCTTCATCAACCATCTGTTCCATCATCCTACTATTTAAACTATTCATGTGCACTATTTAGACTATCCACCCTTTCTTCATCAATCTCCCGTTCTATTTTCCCATCGACCGTATTCCCCCATGATTACCCTTTCAAATCCTTGTCACCTACATTCTCATTACAAGAAAAAAATTATGATTTTGACGTTCTTACTTTCTGAAATCTGTATCCATCAAACATCAATTGTACCTTAATTTTTTGCTGTTACCAAATTATGTCTCTGCTGTTACCAATATAATTCAAGCCCCAAAGGAATGCATGTGTCAAACTGAGGTATCAATTATGTGTAGATTTCTGAAGCACAATTCATTTTATTCAATAGTATTTTATCGTACAAATAATAATGACTGAAACATCATTCCATAACAAGTCTATGCTGTTGTCGATAATATGTCTGCGCTGTTATGGACAATAGGTCTGTGCTGTTACTTATTAATTGCAACATGATTAAAACTACTCCCACTCGTCATCCATATGTAAATAAACATTTCATGTGTAAACCTCGACATTTGGGTATTGACCTCTCACTTTCACACACTGAAATTAGCCAATTAAAATCTGGCAATGTAAGATTCTCGCTAGGTGACAATATATTTTTTAATAATTTGAGCCCCTAAAGTTGGGTAGCAGGATAGACATCTAAAGAGGATACATAGAATTCCTAGACACTTTCCAGTTAATTCAAAGAACTTCAACATTGTAAATCAGCTTCAAGACATGGTGGCATGAAGGAACAGGTTATTACATGACTGTGGAACACTTTTGAATGTTATGACACTACAGCAAGACGTACTTATTTGCACTTGTTTTGTCTGGTAACAGCACAGACACAAACACGAGGGAAAGGGTTATTATTTTGACAAATAAAATATCCAAAGAATAGATAGTTAATTTGGTGCATATAGTAGCTTCTCTGACTGTTTTGCTACATAAACCATAAAGAAAACAATATACTAAAAAGTTATCATATTAATGCTTTGTAATTAGATGACGTTGGACGAACTGACCCGGGAACAAGCAAATATTTCCATTTTCGGTGATAAAATTATTTATTTTAGTAATTAAAATGATAAAGCAGATGCTTTTTATAAGCAATGTGTATGCAACTCATGCATACTTTCATTATGGAAAGATTTAGGAATATAGGCAATATATTTCCAGAAATTCCACCGGGACAAGAAATGTATTTTCTTTTCAGAGAATGACCCGTATACGGACCTTGAAAAGCCTTTGAATTGATCATTATACTAAACTGGGCATTTGGTACAGCAAGGTACTACCAAGTCATGTTTTAATGCATAACATGTTTGTATGAAAAATCTGTGTTTGTGCCTTTAACTAATCTCATCTCAGCATTGCTGTTCAGCATGTATTGCACAAAACATGTTCCAGTGAACGTTATGTTGACAAGCAGAATCGCTCTTCTTTCTTTCCAAGACCATCAGATGACACGTGTAGACAGATATCTCAATAGATCTATACCTCCTGCACATTAGTCATTACTTCAGGTAATATCTCACACCAGGTCGTCGCAGTGCTCTCTCGACAGATAGTTAAGAATCGTGCTGGACAATATTAAACATCATCTAACGGAATGTTCTCGGCTCACATTCTCACCGAGATATTCTGTCTGTCAGTCGGAGTTGGGGGGACAGTCACGTTCTCCAGAGAACATGAAGCAATGAGACGCTTAATGCGTCATTGTCTGCCATATGAGATAATAAGCTTGATCGTGGTATGACTTATCCTATATATCCGAATCCTTCTGGCTTTCTAAAGTGCACTTAACTAACGACATTACTGAACAGAATTACGATATTTACATCATTCGTGAAGTTAATTTCATTACTATGTGGAAACAATATTGAAATTACAGTCGCATGTCAAGAACAAAAAAAAGTTATAATAACAAAACTACTATCATTATATGATTAGTATGTTACTTGACTATGTACATAATTGTCCCACGTGAATCGCATAGAACTCAAATATGCACACATACAGTGCCCTACATCCTCTTAATACGTACATGTAACGTCTATGCAACCAGAAATTCAGAATGTAGACTGTAGGTTTATGTACGCATGTATGTATACACGGTTGCATACATGAGAAATGTGCATTGTATAGCTGAAGGTGTTTGGGGTAGTGATCAGGGTAATTTGATTGTCGTACCTGCGACATGGGCAAAATTGGATGGCGTATAAACGGATGTATAAGAGGTAATACCGTGCACTGGAAGGCGACTATAAAACACACCAAACTTCAATCAACATCCCATTACTTAAAATCTTCCACTAAAACATCATACAGTAAAATATAAGTATTCCTGTTAATACCAGCCAATGCTGATTTGTCGATATCCTGAGTAACTCCTTATTATGGAAGAAAAATAGGCATTTGTACACGTTTCTACAGTTACTAAATATTATATTAGTGACTTATTACGAAAATGCATATGTTCACCCAGCATGAAATGGGTACCCAGTAGGAGGAGATGTGAATGCTGACTTTCTATCACCTGAAATGGCAGATTGAGTGGTATACTCCACAGAGAGTTGAGAAGGAAAGTTAGGGCACACTGATTTATTGGTTGGGGTAATAATATTGTAGCGCTTTGGGCATGCTTTCAAGCGTGAATATTGCGCGGTATAAGTGTTCTAGCTAACACCTAACATTGAAATAATACAGATTGTTTTCACATAGCTTACAAAATAATCAAATTTCTTAACGGAAACATATTTTATGAGAACATTGTCACCATGTTCATGCAGTTTTTCACAATCGTTAATATAGCATTCAACATGTCGTTTACATAGCAGTTCATTTTATTAGAATGAAATGAATTGGAAAACATTGCATTGTAAATTTTCCTGGCTGTCCACTGAAAATAAAATATTACATGTATTTGAGAATATATATTGCCTGGCGCAGATTCGGTTTAAAAAAAAAATTCAACTTTGAATTAGACCCATAGTTTGACCCAATTTTCAGCTTGCATCTTTCATTTGTAAAATGTATTGCATATTAAACCCAATATTATGAATGTATTAGTTTATGGGTAGTAACCGTATTATTTACAGTTGTATTCAATGCTTTCGCAATACATATATATATAAAACAAAATACGTCAATGCTTTGGATATATTAAACAATTCTATTCTAAACCAATGTAATAGTGTTGTGATTGCATGGCAGCGGAATGGCTTTAATACCAGTACCTTTGTAGTTTTATTACAATCAAATATGTTTAAAGCCGTATTAAGCAATACATCATTGTTTAAAATCAGTGTTGAATAATGCACGTACGTATTTTAGATTAATATCGTAATTATCTCGTTTTCTGGATCCAATGAACGTGTGTGACACCGGACGCAGCCAAATAGACCCATTAATTAATGCATATTACGTAGTAAAGCCAGCTAATGACAATTCAGAAATCCAATATAACTATTTAGTACGATGGATTGTGACAGAATATGCTTTATCTCAAGAGGTGGCAATCGTATATTGATCACAGCACAGATATCATTGGCTGGAATTACCGAGAGAGGGAACAAAACATCTAAGAGTATCTTGCAGTACATATGGGTCGTTAGCTGAAATTGCAATGGAAGTGAACTCTAAGTTAACGTTAATAATTTATTACTTTATTTTTTCTTTTCTTGCTTAGGAATGTTCTGTGATACTTTTGGCTCGGGCGGTCGAAAATAAAATTAAATGTAATGTTATATGTCGGTTGGGTCCAACATAAAAATAATAACAATTGGAGATTATGAATAGTCGGTTGACAGAGAAGTATAATTGTTTAATTTAATTGTCAGTAATTGTTACAAACACCAGAACACATAAATTGTTCCGATTTTGATGCACAATTATTTTCAAAGTACAACTTGTCAATAGCAGTAAAAATTGTTATTAATTATGTTTTTATTATACATATATACCAGTAACCAATCAATTTGGCTTCAACTTAGTGTCAACCATTTCCTGCAGGTCTTTTTCGTGTTCAATTATCGTTTATGAGACTTTTTCCTTCACCAATTATTATTATAATTTTCTAAAGACTAGCACACTGTCGGCGGAAGTTAATACAAACATTTTTTAATATTTTCCAAAGTCGGAAAAAATCGGGTTGGCAGATCTGTACACCAGGGAATCAAATAACCATGGCCTTATTTATATTCATGTAAATCCTAGAAGCAAGCTTACTATCTAGAACGGTTAGAAAATGTAGACGTCACATCATGTTTATGATATTGTATGTGAGGGATTTAGAGTGAGATTGATATGTTGATAAGCATAGGTACGAGTAGTCTGTAGATGTATGTATCTAGTTCGCTTGATGGATAGATTGATTAGATCGATAGGTGGATGGTTGCCCATATGGAAATATGCATTTAGGAAATTATACATTACATTATATATTAATGCGGTCACAAAATTTGTATAAAATGGCGTGACGTCATCGGGGAATACACCGATAACGTAAAGAATAGGAATTAAACATAGAAAACAGATGTATTTTTCGATAGTGTCAAAGTAAATTCGGGCAACGGGGATTGTACATGGATTGTCAAACTTTTAAGCGATTGTCTGACGGCTAGGAACGCTAACGAGATATCCATCCCCAGTTCAAAGAAAACAACAGCCGGAAGTCATACTAGAATATTAAACGGTATTTCATTATTCCCGAGAGAAATGAAACATGCAATTTAAAAGAAGGTTTTATGGTGTAGGTCACCCTATTGTTGGCATTAAGTAATACGTGCATGCAGAGTCATTACGTAAACAGAGCTAAATGTCCTTTTACCCAGCAATATTAATGAAACTGTGATTAATTGAATAATATTGTGCATGTGTTGTCCATTGAATAACATTTTCACAACATTCGTTGTATGCGTGGACCGCCTTTCTGACTATGTCCCATTGTATAATTGCATATATGTTGAGATTAGCAATTACTCATCACCTTAAAGTGTTATTGAGAGGAAACAGTTTGCTCGTGTTTGTGGAAAAGCTGAACTTATTCTCATCCGATTTGTATATTTATGAATCCTCATGTCACGTGTACGTATATCATCTATACAGTTGATCGAACACTTCGAAAAAAAACACCAGCTATGGTGGTTTTTATTTGCCATGCATATTTTTGAAACGTCAAAACGGTCTAACTATTTGGCCCTATTTCAATATCATTCCTCCAAATTGCATTCCTAATAACTATTGATTACGTTACTAATGATACAAATAGAACTGCTAATAATTACAAATATTGTTATCCGATTAAAATATAACATTGCATTCGATCATTGATTGGGGTAAGAAGATTAATTGCCAAATTTCGTGTAGAAGATAAAAACCTGTATATTGTTAACGGACAAGTACAACAATAAAATTAATGACTACGATTGACTATTTAAAGACACTATACTGTAAGATTGCCATAAATAATGTCTGATCGAGATAATAAACCAACAATTTGCTCTAATATCTACAATTGGCCCTAGTTATATACTATATATTGGTGCCATTGTCTATGTGGTCACCGACCAAGTTCGTGTAGATCACAAATGATTGATAGTTCTCGAGTGGACTAGGCATCAATCGATACATTTTTGCTGGATATACGATCAATCTACGACAGTTTACGTAATCAGCGGTGAACACGAATGTCTCCTACCGTCATATTTTGTCTACATAAGAATAACTAGATTAATCTATGCAGGTTTTAATGGTCGTCTTTTTTATTCTTTTTAAGTTGGTGGAATTAAAAAACCGAAAGCAGTGAGCACTATTTAATAACTAATCCATAATGTTGTCATCTAACGAAAAACGAAGCAGAAAACGTTAAGATATTATATCCAAATATCAGTCCGGCTCAGATAAAAACCTGCATAGACATCTTGATACTGGACTGATTATACTTAGCCACCTTGATACTGGACTGATTTTACTTAGCCATCTTGATACTGGACTGATTTTACTTAGCCACCTTGATACTGTAATGATTTTATTTAGCCATCTTGATCCTGTAATGATTTTATTTAGCCATTTTGATACTGTAATGATTTTTATTAACCATCTTGATACTGTAATGATTATATTTAGCCATCTTGATACTGTAATGATTTTATTTAGCCATCTTGATACTGTAATGAGTTTACTCTGCAGGGCATGTTGCAATGATTATACGGACACACATGCAGCCATACACACGTACACACGCGCAGAGGTACACACACACACATACAGAGAGAGACACGTACAGACATGCACACATATACACATGCACACACACATACACACACGTGCGCGCACACACACACACACACACACACACACACATATACGCAAAGTCCTTGAACTCGCCAAAGAGCCGCTATTGAATATGTACATGTACATTGTACACGTATGCACATTTAAATAACCTGACTGCCAATGTGTCTACACTGTACATGGTTGTATATTCTGTTACCATTCTTATATACTAGTATTTGTTTCAAACGCCTACGAGAAAGCTCAGAAATGAGTTGTTATACTGTCTGTTATCATATGTATTTAGGTCCCCACGAATTTGCATTTCTAGTTCATGCAGTTGATACATTCGTTGTTTGCTATTACACAACAGCCATGTCGCTAGAGTATATACAACTATTTCCTTATATACATTGGGACCCCATTGTAAGTACATACCACATAATGTTTAAATAGTGGGGTAGAGTCATGAAATAGATTATTCTACAAGAAAGTGTCAAGCTGCTTCTCCAAGCCTCGGGAATGTTGCACTATTCTTCTGACAGCGCTGATCCACTTCAAATCAAATTGGCTTCAACGTTGTGTCAGCCATTGTCTGTCGGTCTTTGTTCGCGTTCAATTATGGTTTACGCAGACATACACACACAGGTACAGACACGCACACATACACACGTACACACACGCAGACGTATACACACACGTACATACATGCACACGCGCGCGCGCGCGCACTGTCCTTGGAACTCCACAAAGAGCCGCTATTGAATATGTACACAAATATGTGAGTATTTTAAAAGTGTATACTCTGTGCAAGGTTGTATATTCTGATACCATTCTTATATATTTGTTTCAAACGAGATGGCTCAGAAATGAGTAGTTACACTGTCTGACATCATACTATTTAGGTCACCACCTATTTGCATTTCTAGTTTCTAGTTTCTAACGGTATTCATGTATTTTATACATTAGCTGTTTGCTATTACACTACAGCCATGTCCCCAGAGTATATACAACTATTTCGCTATACATTGGGCCCCATTATACGTACAGACTACATAATGTTTAAATAGTGGTGTAGAGTCATGAAATGTGGTAATAAATATGTCGTGTTATGTATAGTGACATATCATACGCATGCAATAAACATAGATTCTTCTACAAGGAAGTGTCAAGCTGCTTCTCCAAGCCTCGGGAATGTTCCACTATTCCTCTGACAGCGTCAACCACTTCAACTTAAGTCAACAAGTCCACTGCTCACTGTGGGGCAGCATGGAGTGGTATGTACTTGACTGTCCCAAACTGTACCAAGTATTTTAACTAGATGAAAATCCATGTCAAATTAGTATTTAAAAAATGAAAATACTTTAGACAGACATGGTGGCCATCTGATATTGATAAAAGGAAGAATATTACATTAGGTAGAATCTCCAACTATGAACTATTTTTATTTAATAAGCATTATAGCTATCGTATTTGGTTAAATAAAACGCAAAACAGATTACCAATTGAATTATGACGTTAAATTAAATTGAGAAAGAAAATAGAAAATGTCCTTAATGCAATTACAACATCGCGGTGAGGAATGAATTCCGCTTTTTTATTATTCTGTCTATCACCATATATACTGGTACAAAAATGTCATATTTCTTTTAATATTTACGAAATAATCCTAATATTTAAAGTGTGTTAACTCTCCATTACTGTCCAAACTTAGATATATTAACAGTGGTTTATGTTTATTCTAACAATACTGGAGTACCACTCTGTGTGTGTGTGTGTGTGTGTGTGTGTGTGTGTATGCGCGTGTGTGTGTGTGTGTTTGTTTGTGTGTAATGTATGCATGCATACCTACTTGACATGTAGGTACATGTACGTGTATGTTAAGTATTGTCTATAAACAACACGTACTATTACTCCGTATCCTCGATATGGCTAAAATATGTGTTTTGTTTCCTTCCAACTCTACCCGATTTGAGTATTGCCCTGGTGGGAGTGAGTATGGCTAATTAAGTTGGTATTATCGACCACGGGGGATGTATTACCTCGCAGTTCAGGATTACAGTGGCATATCACTTGCCACACAGAGTGCAATACTCTCAGATCTGCTGCACCTGTACAGTAAGGCTGGTTGATCCAGCTTTTTGCCCGCCTTTTGAACCACAATTATGCCTATCCTATTTCTTTTAATTTAAATTGTAGCGAAGATTCTTTTTTCAATATTTCGTCCAATTGTCTACGTCTGATTAATGCTACACTGGCAAATGAAAGATTACACAGACAGCGTCAGGATGTGAGTTGTTTTTTAAATCCTGATATTTTTTAGGTAATTCTTTTCTTCTAAATTCACTTTCCATTGTCTCTCAGAATGTCAACAAGAATGTAAGATGGTGAACTTCATAGCTATTCATGAAACCCACATTTCTAATTAGATAACGCACGAGCAGTAATTATCATTAACCAAACACTAATTACGGTCAAATTACTTTGTTATTGATTGAATTTTACAACAACAACAAAAAGAAACATTAATGAGGCAAGATCATACTTGCATAGGGAATAATGGTCACTATCGGGGTTATTGTATATTCTGAAAGAACAATCTTTCTCTGACATGTGAAATTTTGTCCAGATTTCTTAGTCATCGAGAAATATATTTATTTCCTATCCACCTCAGACACCTACCCACCAGAAAGGCGGCCGCGCCGGAAGTTGTGACGTCACAGGTTTCTACGTACGCAGATCCCCCTCACAGAAACCAAGATATATGCATTCACATTGGTAGTGTTTATTTTCTACCAGCTGGTCAAATTACCGCGAAAGAACAACAATTGAGCTCACGATACATTACAATGTCTCTCTGGTTCTATCGATAAGTGGATGTTGATCCGTGACAGAAAATAATATTGACAGCAGTGATTTTCTTTCTCGGTGGTTGATGTGAGCTGTTGTCGTTGATCTCTTGATCGACATGTGCATGATGAAAGAAACGACATCTTACCACTCCGAGTTTGGGTTTTATCTCTAATATGGCAGTATACAGGGCCTAAACGCCTATGTTGGACTGCCTCGGATTCTAGTGCATACTAGTAGGTGTCTCCGACGTCCGCGCTAATAGTTTATATTTAGAACAGAGCATTGTTTGGGAAATACCTCCTTTGCATTGTCTTACAGTTTGGATAGATTTATTTTTTTCATATGTTTTACTATTAATGTTATTTAGAAAAATTATATATAGATTCTCCTCAAACAGAAATTCCATCTGTTTTCATAGTACCATATTGTTAGATTGTCAAGCTCTTTTTTAAAAACTATTTCCAATAGTAACGTGCACTATTTCTAGTCTAAAAACAATATTTTACTTTCGAACTTAGTATATCACGTTTTAATATGTATTTCCTTCAAAATCTATGTATCGTACCTGTAATATTAACTTCGTTTGTAACCTTTGGTGTCCAGAGAACATCTCATTGAAGCGGTCTTAATAATTCCTCGAGATTGACAACAAATATTGTTTTTCTCGGATCATATCGAAATGTCAATTTATTGTAGAGTCTATTTGCACTTTTACGGGAATAACATACTATTCATATATGAGAGCCTTTTATTTGTTAGTATGCATAGTATGTGTACGTATGCCTATTAGCAGACGAAATAACATTGATTTTTACATGCAATCGACATCTTCACTTTTTTTTATAAACATGGTATTGTGTTTGTGCGGAAATGTCTTATTAATGATAACCTTCCTTTGTTCTGCCTCTTCATCAACACCCTAGAACCGTTTAGAGATAAACCGTCACAGTAGAACATGTGCTGAAATGTGTACAGTTATGTACTTCATCATATGCAAGCAAACCCATTACAATTATAACATATCTTCCATCTTTAAGCCGGGATTACAAATTCAATATATGCATCTGCAACTATAGAGTTGAATGCATCGCACAACAGTAAATACATGAGATTTCAATGCATCATGTAATGGTAACTAGATGAATGGTGTGGGTAAAACAGACAGGATTTATCATAGGTATGACGGGAGGTTATGCATGCAGTGTTAATCCTTACTTCCCAGAGTATTTGTTAGTGAATACGTCACAAAGATGACGTGTTTAGTGACTGATGTGGCGTGTAGTTGGTGACTGCATGTTGACAGGTACGTATACCTGGATAGTGTGACTAAAGGCTGGCTACTATTACAGAAGGCTGGAGACAGGAGGCGTGTGCCTGCATGGTGGCTGGAGGCTTGATGTTGGTGTTTTGTGACTGGTCGCTGGTAACATGAGGCATGTGACTGCATGGTGACTGCAGGAATGTAGCTGGTGTCTTGTCGTTGATGACTGCTGCTTGGAGGCACATGTAGCTGGTGGTATGTAGTTGGTGGTATGTAGCTGGTGGTATGTAGCTGTGGTATGTAGCTGGTGGTATGTAGCTGATGGTATGTACCGCTGGTGGTATGTAGCTGGTGGTATGTAGCTGGTGGTATGTAGATGTGGTATGTAGCTGTGGTATGTAGCTGGTGGATGTAGCTGGTGGTATGTAGCTGTGGTATGTAGCTGGTGGTATGTAGCTGATGGTATGTAGCTGGTGGTATGTAGCTGGTGAATGATGACTGGTTGAACTGTGATTGTTGGGTGGCGTCTGGTGAGTGGAGGGTTGTATCTATAATTAGTTGTGACTGGTTGCTGGTGATTGATAACTGATGGTTGGTGACTGTGGTCTGTGGCTGGTAAGTGGTTACTGATGATTGAAGGCTTATAACAGCATGGTGACGTGTTATCGGTGGCATGTGGTTTGTGGCTGTGGACTGGAGCTGCCGTCTGGTTTAATGTCAAGTGCAGATGTCAACAAAAGTTGATGTAGTCTCCGTGTTCTCGATGGAATGGTTGAGATACGGCATGGCGACTGACGGAACTCTCAGATGGTCGAGATTTGGCTTTGTTCCCAAGTCATCAACTGACACCTTGCGCGCCTTATTAGCTACCCACAATGCATGCAGTAGTGCCTTGTGCTGGTGGGACTTCCTGTTCAAGATCGCGTTAAGCAGATCCCGGAAGCCGTCCCGAAAGTTCTCGTTTAGGCCTCCGTATAGGATGGGATTGATGGCACTGTTGGTATACATCATGAGGATGGCGGAGAAGTTGAGGTGGTTCCACCATTCTGGTAACTAAAGAAACATAAATTATATTAATCTGACATAACGCTGGTTGTATGTGAAGTTTACCTAGGTGTTCAATTTAGTTAGTGTTTTCCTATGTTAATATATCTCTACGCGATTCTCAATTCGATTACGCGATTAATGTTGCTTTATTTTGGGGAAGACATATAGTCCGTTAAAGTCGTCTCTGCGTATCTGTGGCATCTGATATGGCAGTATTCGTGTATGTTCTACCTGACACTAGCTGACTAGTGCAAGTGGGAAAGGTTTTCTAAAATATGAGGGCATTGTTAAAAAGGAATTGATTTGAAATTGTAATATTTATCACTAAATATCACATCTGATATTGCTTCTCCGATGTTTGTTTTTTTCGAAACACCTTTATTGTAAGTTTAAATGTTCATTCATTATGCTGAAATTATGGCACTTACAAATAATACTGTTCTTGCCCTTTCTGTTTCGCATTAACATTATAGTGAAATAGTCAGTTATTGCCATTCCTTCTTAACATTACGGAACAAATGCGCACTAGACTACTTCACCTTAACACTACGTATATTGGTAACAGCTATATGTAATGTCCTCTCTACTTATCAAATCATATATAGTTGTAAATCTGTTGTCTTTTCTATTGTAAACTAAATGTGTTCAACTAATATATATTGACCGTGAGTCAATACGGTACTGTTTGTTGAAAATGCTATACTTGACGTACCCGCTCTGCTTGGTCTATTCTGTACAACTCAAACAGCTTGGAGACTTGGAACGGAATGGTGCACACCATGAACACTATCAGTACAGAGAACAGCATCCTAACAACCTGGAACATCATCGTTATCACCTTCAATGTAATCGTCAACACATAGACCTCTATCTCTCTCTCTCTCTCTCTCTCTCTCTATA
>JAUTBT010035486.1:0-18109 GCA_032361225.1 Lepetodrilus schrolli
ACACACACACACACACACACACACACACACACACACACACACACACACACACACACACACACACACACAAATAATAATATTTATAATACAAATCAATATATTTTTAATTTTGTTTAGTATTAATTTCGTAATTTACAGATTTTACAGATGACATTTGGCATTTATGTTATATTTCTGAGTTAAGTGAAATTGACATTATTTTAACTATTTTGTGGTTTATTTCTAAAACTAACCATCTATACACGATGACGTCATCTGTCCTGCGGGCACCACCTCTCAGACGAGGACTGGTTGGACAGTGCTATACCGCGCTCCATTGCTGTGCAGCACGTCATGGACTGTCCAAGACAATGAATGGAGCACCACCAATATATGTACAACGACAGAACAGAGCAGAACAGAACTTTCTTTCAATCATGATGTTAACTACAGCATGCGATGTACAACATTAATAGAATGTATAAAATAGGCGGAGGTTTACATGAAAACGTGTTTATATGATTTTATATTAACAAAGTATGGTCAACAATGTTGAATCTCGTTTACATAATATACAAAAGCAGATCAATGGTAGATACATTGTATAGACACACAGACGGTTTGGACGAGGGTGAGGTGGCATTACAACGTGATGATAAGTTTACAAAATATACAGTTTCTTTTATGTACTTATTGCACGAGACTGAATTGGCAGACGAAATTTAAATACACTAGCGTGCTTGTAATACTAGTAGCTATTAGGGATGTAACTTTTCTTTGGTTTTTGATATAATGGCATTTAAGAAGATAGTGGTATTCAACACCGATGTCATTGGTATTACACAGTTTACATAATCTATTGTGGATCGGTATATTGTTCCATCTGCCAACTTCAACGGGTAATTTATGACAAGAAGTTTTAAATAGGAGTAATTTCACAGCTAAAGAAAATGGGAGATCTACTAAATAATGTTCAAGTTTTAATTCTTCTTTATAAATGCGATAGGAACATTTTGAGGAGTTATAGACTTCATTATTTATATGTTCAAGTTTTCTATTTAAGCTATTTAAGCCAATTAGCGGATATAAACGTTTGAAATAACCATACAAAAGATAATCCACTTTCGTTTAATATTGTTTCAATAAATGACAGTCATCTGTATTTTCTAAGATTTACAAGATTATCTTTTTAAAAGTAGTTTATATAAAATATGAGCGAATTTGGTGGATTTTCCTGATAAAACCTGTGCCCCCTACGTGATCATACGTGATTTAATTGATAGCGTCAAAGGTTCTGTGTCAATTATTGCCAGGCACGTGGAAAGGGGTAGCTTCACATTTTTTTAGCTGCTTGCCACTATCAACTATTTGTGAAGCGTGTGGCTACTAACTGCTGCGTCGGCAGTTTCTTCCTGGGTCATCACACACCGGAAATGGGTTTGAAAACGGAGAACATTATGGTTATCTATTTTGTCACATGTGCAATCTGCTGGATAATAAAGGATTTCATTCGATCAGAGTTACGTTCAGAGAAAAAGGAAATGAAAATGAAAAAAAAATTTTACTTTTTAATTTGGATGGCAATCTACGCAAACTTGGAATTTTAGAGCCTCTGACCTTGAGGAATCTTGTATAAATAAAACATTAATATGATTTCATATAGATATATAACGTCCCTATATCAACTGTTCAGAGAACTCTTGACGTTATAACATTGAAAGAATCCTATTATTCGACTAATACATCCGTCACGTTGGATGAACCTATAATGTCACGATAAGAAAATATCAGATTTACTCATGATGACGCAATGCTGTTTACGTAGCTATACTTGTACAGTTCAATTCAGTTCTAGACGTCGAGATTAACACGGGACTATTTTCCTTGCACTTTCAGCAACACTTAGAACTAATGGATGCATCAGACCTAAACATTGCTATGTGTTTTTAAATAACATTCCAACAGTAATGAACAACACAGTTGTACATGTCTATATGACTACTTGACCTTATCAACAGGCCAGACTATTGGGGTTACATTAACGAAACTTCTCATCTATGAAGTGTAGAGAAATGTTGGTTCAAAGGATAGAACACCTGATTCTAGACCCAAAGGTATTGATTGCGAAACAAACAAATGGTTCCGGTATTTAATAGATATTTGGTGGAGAACATGCAATTGAATGTTCAGTGAGCACAGGGTGAACCACTAATATTAATCCTATACAATTAACATTCTTCTTCCAGTGTACATCAACTGTGGCTCGTATGTTGTACGGTAAAATCTTGTTACGGATTCTCATGTCACCAATTGATAAATCACGAAACTGCTTCAAATGCTTTATACTTCTCCGCGGTTATTTTATTTTAAACAATACTAGTAGCTCACTTGGAAAACGAAGTAGTCCAACATATTTCAATACCAAAATCAACACGTAACTGTACCCCGTCGTAAAAGTAGTACACATGTACTCAAGCAATCCCGACAACACAGATGTGATGACGTACAGAACGGTTTATAATATACAGACATGAGATGGGGGTCAAATAACAATTTCTTCTTCACTCCAACATAGTCAGAATGTCAATAAGAAGAGGTGATCAGAGGATTAAAAGTAAATACGACTGACTTAGTATAGTCTGAACAGCCGGATGTTGATATTGGAATGTACTTTAACAACGATTAACGCAACAGGGATGCAAATCTGGTCATATATGTACGTACGTGTGAAGCACATGAACTATGTCACTTTGAATGAATTGCTAAGATGTAAATCTTTTTATATTGGCAATTTATTCATTAAGTTAATAGTGGACGGCGTCATACATACTGTGGTGATACGCAGCTGGTAATCATAGCCATCTCACACAGTATGACAGTCTACTGTATCGTCATTGATTCATTACTTGTCGATGTCTGAATATACCAATAGAACCTGTCAGACCATCATCATGGGACGAGTTCTCTGTACCCTTACAGAGCAGTTAGCATCAGTGGTTCGTCCGTACCATACGGTGCTCGCAGGTGTACTCCAACACAACGCTGTACGGGTTTTGCAGGTTTCCTTACGGCAAACCGTTATTTGAGAGGAATAGTCTTGAAAGCTGTTCTAAACCCCAATTCAAGGGGGAAAAACAACGGTTGTTGTAGACCAATAGAAGAGACTATATGATCTAGTTACTATAATAAGACTAGTTTAATGGGTTTTTTTGCTGAAAGCAATCTAGATTTGTTAAAAGGGAAACATATATGTACATATATATGTTTATGCCTAACTGTATATGTATACCAAAACTATAATAATATGTAAAGAGAAATAATTAGTTTTCCAATAACACGTTATCATTACTATTAACATATTAGGTATATGTAACTTCTATATATTAGGGATACTCGCGCAGCCATCAGATAACAAAATAACATTCATATCTCTCAAAAATTAAATGAAATACGACCTCGGCACTTATACGAAACGGCGTATCTCTATGGTAACCTTAACTTCAACCCTAGCAATGGTGTCGTCTATGGCTAAGGTTGAAGTTAAGGTTACCTTAGAGTTACGCCGTTTGAAATATATCTTGGTATGAAGTCATTCTCAAAACACCATGGGGTGTGCATTCTTGATCTATTGATGAAGCATAGTATGTCCCAATGGAAACATAAACAACCCACCTTTAGGCTTTGTGGTCAAATCAAGCCTATATTATTGTCTAATCAATATCATTTATCATGAAAACGTCTCGCTATTTAGCCTAATGGCATGTATCAACTGTCTGACATCAAAGGCAAACAGTCAGTTGTTCATTGGAGACAAATAGAACTCGGAAAAGGCTCAGACAATCTTAAGGTGAATATGTAGGTGATTTTAGTCAAATAGCAATATATTTCTCCTAAGGTGGTCATTATGATTAGTCTAACAACAGTCTAACCCGATGTGACAAATGACAAGATCAACTCCTCCCACCTGGATGCCAACTTCCAAGGAACTTTTACTAAATTACCATTTTTTCGCGATCAGACCGTCCCTAAATAGTCGACTTCTAAGTAACTGTTGCCCATTGACTGACTAGTGGTATAATTATTTTTACAATTATTCATGCAGTATTCTATTGTGTGCATTATGTGTATTATGGCGAAACACGTGCGGTTAAGTATCTTGTCCAAAGGTGCGACCTGCGACAGCTTGTAGAGGTGCGCTCGATAAAACCCATCGTAACTTTCCGCGATAGAATTGTCTAACCTCCAAGATCTCGTATGATCAGTAAACTTAAACCTGCGTCTACAATTGATGTTGGTTTTAATTTACAATTGTCATGTTATCTGTCAACGTCCAACGCTACAGTGTGAACGAATGCATTGCGGTCTCTGTCGTAGACTAGGTTTCAATCCCTTAACTCTGTTCATTCCAGGTTTATCACAGGCTCGTCTACTAGGCCAGTGGGTCGCACGTTTAATTAGCCTGTGTATTTGTCAACCTACGAATGTGTCGCAAGATGATCTGAAAGTTTGCCAACTGAGGACGTTTGGCATTTCAGTAGGCATAAAGCTAAATAGCTACATATAGTTTTAAGGATGAAGTGCGTGTTCTAACTTAGTATTGTAATCATTGCTTCGGCCTCTTGACATAACCAGGTGAATTGGCTTCCTACCGTGTGCGTGATATAATACTGCATCTAAATGATGATAGTTTCATTCAAGCCAGTCATATTGGATGCATCGGTCGTTTAATAGCTATCTAGACATATTCAGTATACACTTGCTGTAACTGAATTAAATATCATAATACATGTATATTTAGGGGATCTCATATGAGTGGTCATATATTACAGAATGTATTAAACGAGAGGAAAACTGATATTTTGCGACGCTCTGCCATATTTTATATCATGTTTTGCCAACGAGTAATAAATTCAGTAATATATGAACACGAATGTGAGATTCTATTTATCACGTAACTGTAGAAACTATTGTATTATCGATGTTCAGTCAGAAACACTATATAGGCACATGTCTTGGGAACTGGGTACGCAGACAACATACAGTTCCAAGTAAATGTGTAAATATTAATAAATGTGTTTGCATATTTAATTGAAGAAAGCTTTTAACTTTATTTTCGACAAATTAGATCCCAAGAAGCCCTAATAGAGTGTTTTTAAAAAGTGGGAAAAAACAACAAAAAACAGATATCGCGTATGAATACAACTATAATAATCCATTGTGTTATTGCACTAGTGAACATATTTATATTTATAGCATGGGTTTGTTGCACTCCAAAACCTCTATGTTATGTGATAAATAGGCATATTAATAAGCCAATACTATAAACGACAGCCAACGATGAATAGCGGGTTTCCGACACATAGCACACATAGCAATATTATTATTCAATGAAGTTCCTAGTATGTGTACATTTGACATTGCACTGTTCAGCATCGTATATCCCCTCTCTCATGGCAGATAAGAGGTGTATGTGCAGTTGATTAAAACAAGCGTTTGATGGAAGACAGGTGCGGAACAGTTGATTGGTATTCACTATGGAAATGCGATTCAAAGTATGTGTTAATATCGGTTGTTCTCGTGTGAACCCGGTTCACAGTATATTGTCCCAAGTAAAAGTGATAAATGTCCTGGTTACTGTTCATAGTCACCGTCTTTACTTTGTCTGCAGTGCATGGACGATTTGTAGATAAAGAATATGTACTAGTTTTAAATCATTACAGTACATATAATGTGGATTCAGTTCGACACACACTAGGCTTACACGGAAATAATGAAACGAGTATGCCATCGAATTATAAAACTAAAATGCAATTTAATAGGAATGTACATGTGCATGCACATATGGGTACACGGCTTTAGTGATGACCCTATTCTGGTGGCGCAATGTACGATTGGTGACGTTACGATCATAAAACACCTACACAGTAGCACCATCGATGATAGGGAGTCGCACTAACGAGGATAGGAAGTCACACCAGAGATGATAGGGAGTCGCACTAACGAGGATAGGAAGCCACACCAGAGATGATAGGGAGTCGCACCAGTAAGGATAGGGAGTTGCACCAGAGATCATAGGGAGTCACACCAGTGATGATAGGGAGTCGCACCAGTAAGGATAGGAAGTCACACCAGAGATGATAGGGAGCCACACCAACGAGGATAGGGAGTCACACCAGTAAGGATAGGGAGTTGCACCAGAGATGATAGGGAGTCGCACCAGAGATGGTAGGGAGTCGCACCAGAGATGGCAGGGAGTCACACCAGAGATGATAGGGAGTCGCACCAAAGATGATAGGGAGTCGCACCAGAGATGATAGGGAGTCACATCAGAGATGATAGGGAGTCGCACCAGTAAGGATAGGGAGTCACACCAGAGAATAAGGGATCGAATGTGAAGTTCCTCGGATGGGTTCAGCAGCATTTGATGCCAATGCTAACGGGAGTCGTTTTACAATTTTTCATTATTTCAACACCATTTGTTCAAATGGCAAGTCCAAGCTTCAGATATGCCATGAGTACCGAATTCATCAATACAAATATGGTAGAAGGATGGTTAGAGTCCCTGATTCAATTAGGTCAGAGGTTAGCAGATACACTCACAGTTATCAAGTTCACAAATCATTTCCTTATCTTTCTATGTGAGATTATTTCCTTTGTCGAAATCTGAGATAACCCCAATGCTTTGCTAGCTGGATAAACTATTAGAAGGAAATTACAACTAGTCATATACAGCCACTATTATTTGGTATACTTAGAAAGGGTACCGTGTAGTCAATCTTTATTATCATACTATTATCGATTGAATTCCATCAATATGAACCTGTATATCGAACACATTCGCTGATACGTTTATAATCATGTTTTTCTTGTTAAGTGCATACTGGATGACGTAGAGTCGACCAATCGTAACATTGCGCAATGGAAGGTATACTCTCGACATGTTGTAAAAGGAGCACGACATCTATGGAAGCCTGACAAGGCCTACGGGCGACCGGTTTCGCGTTTCAACTTTCATTCACGACCATATCGCTTTGGTGGACTTTAGCGTCCAGCTTTGAATAGTTTGGCACTTCATCTTGTTTTTCTTCACCGGATGTGCTTCTCGGTGGATGGGTTATTCTGATTTGGAGTAGTGAGGCTGTGTTTTTTACCACATCCATATACTTCCGAGTCGCTTTATCTTGGAGACAGTTTTCGGTCATGCAAGTCTGGAGTCATCTGGGTGATCAATTGCCGCATGTCATTGGATGGAAATCGATGTGAATCTATGTATGCATATGTCTACATCATGATGGCAGGATATATTTATACAGATAGCATTGAAATACATGTACCTCGGGCTCGTACCTACAGTAGGTATTGTATGGAAATTGTCAGAGAGCAAACTCACTTATGTGATGTATTAGTTTCATACGAAAGTATACGGTAGAACAGTACTTTCTGAGAGTCGTGCAGAGACAGTGGCCCTATCATGTGTATACTGGTGGGAATAAATAAGTACGCGAAGGGCAAGATAGACAGCATTTAAGTAACTACTAATGTACCGTATTGGTATTGCCAAGAAAATAGTCTTGCAATCGTAGTTGATAAAATTACCCAAACCCGAACACCAGACCCCGAGATTACGAAACATTTTTGAGTACAAGCTCATGCTTAAGTCAAGGTTTTGTTCACAAATCCCCATATAAAAGTTTCACTCGAGCGTAAAATCGTTCGCATATCTCCTGTTGTGTTGATGTCTGAATGTTGAACTGGCCGTGGATGTCATCGGTTCTCAACAAGTCCAATGTTAACATGTTTAGTATACAGGGTGGAATAGTCCTCCCGATACTCAAAGTAGCAAACGGTAACAAGAGAACATGTCCGCAGCACATTCAACACAACAGACTGTTACTGTGCTCTAATATACCGTTAGGTGTCAGTAGATCTTGTAAGTATTGAAGGTGGCGTCTATAATAGACACTTCCTATCACCTTCTTGTACAAGTATGCATAGTATATGTAACAACTGCAAAGTTGTTGACTATTAGCTGAGTGCCTTTTCTTCGGCTGAATTTCATATTCTTAATACTTTTCTCATGTGGAGTCCTATATGGATGTATATGTAATAATAATATATATGTACTCATTGACATTATCAAGTCAACGCATAAATCAATGCAGTTATATTTTAAGTTGACATTACCTCATTAACGTTATCAAGTCAACGCATAAATCAATGTACTTATATTTTAACCTGAGATTTCCTCATTAACATTATCAAGTCAACGTATAAATCAATGCACTTATATTTTAACCTGAGATTACCTCACTAATACACACACACACACACACACACACACACACACACACACACACACACACACACACACACACACACAAAACATTTGTATTCAATGTATTTATTTCATTACACGGCTTACGCCTTTACAAATGATATTAATACTCAGGATTGGTACTAATCAGTATTTAATCTACAAAGGATGTACGTTTCTGTCTTCTGAAATCCAATAACTTCAGTATGACCTTTCCACCTTTAATACACTGACGCATTATTAAGTATCATACAGCATAACAAAACATCACACACTGCTACATAGTATCAAACAGCGGCATTTAGGGTCGCGCGGTTCATCTGATAAGCCGTCCATTGAACTGAAATACATATACTAATCAAGCTTACACTGTTTAAGTAATACTAACATTTACAGTTTCTGTGTTTGGCTTCACGTGAAGCTCTACAACACTGGATACCGGTCCTTGTTCAGCGGCTCAAAAGCATCTTACATTCCATAAACGCATATCACCTCAATAACAGAATCCTCTCAACGTGTTAGACTGGTGCGTTTATAGCGCGAGGATAACGTCATTTAGTACCAATTATACCCGCCATTAAAGCCAAAACGATTCACGAGTTCGATTATGTGTCAGGAATCGGTTATAAATGTTGTCTGTGGTCAAGTCTCTTGTGTGGCTAGCGTCTAGAATCTCCGATTTGTATATAGCCTAGGGCTCTAGGTCCAGCATCACGGATGGTGTTGATCGTTACTTGACTGTGGGCAAGAGTAGTGCTGAAGTAGTGTGTTTATCTTTGACATTGTAGTTCTTTGAAACAGGGCTGGCGTGTGATAACCGTTCGATGCGAAAGTAACCTCGTAAAGCTCACACTTAGTCAACGGGACAGACGCCGTGTGGGAAATGATTGGATCTCCAGGTGGTTTTAATATGGCCCCCAGATTACTCGAACTGTCTTGAGTACGATTTCATGCTCAACTCAAGTTTTGTTCACAAATCCACAAACAAAATTAGAGCTTCGTAATCTCGGGGTCGGGTTTCAGAAACGTAACTTTGTGAACGATGGCGGATCCATGTGTGACGGTTCAAGGGATTGTCTCCCCTTACCATTCCCCCTACGTATCTCCACTCAAGGAAAACATATCAGTGGAACATTCACGACCACACACCGACACGCACGCCCGAATCATTTAGTTTCCATTCACCAATCTATCTTAGGCGTGTCAGTCAGATCACATGTAGCATTGGTAGAGGGGATTAAAGTAGCGCCAAGAACTGCATTCCACTGAATACTAAATTACAGTCTTTCAATTGGCGTCGGTTGTTACTGTAACTCTAACGTAATTGGGCAACACGTAGATAATTCATCTCTGAAACATCCTGGATCAGATATTGTATAATTGTACACATTGTACACTGTTGTACTTTAACACATAGTTTGTGGAGACCCCCAACGGCCGTCAGTAGATTCTTGTATCTAGTTGTATGTGGAGACCCCCAACGGCCGTCAGTAGATTCTTGTATCTAGTAGTATTTGGAGACCCCCAGTAGATTCTTATATCTACTAGTATGTGGAGACCCCCAACGGCCGTCAGAAGATTCTTATATCTAGTAGTACGTGGAGACCCCCAACGGCCGTCAGTAGATTCTTGTATGCCCGTTGCTTGTTTAAAATCAATGTTGGCGGTTGTCTGATTTATCTTCTATGTCAATTTTGTATCGGTATCTCCACTATATGTTTTAATTACCTTACTCTGATGTCCGTTTTTTTCTTAACATAACAGGGTTTCTTTCTAAACTAGTTTTTCTTTCTAAGCTATAGCACATATCATGTCATACACGACCAAAGTCAATTGTTAATTCTAAAAATGAAACACTAGTACACTGTAGTTCATGAAAAAAAATGTATGCATTGCTTCGAGAATACCGTTTATAAAAGTCATGTAGTTTAGAATTAGGGAACCGTAACTTAAACTATTAATTTTTTTTATAGCTATGAAATGCATCACGCTATGACGATGATTCACTATCACTGGACATGCTTGACTGTGAGTTTTGAAAATGTTTATTATAATAATACTATTAATAATAGCAGTAGTATTTCGAGGAGCGGTATAGAAATAAGATTTACAGCTTGATTCCAATCCTCATTCATTTTCTTTTGAATAACAATATGTTTAACCCATGTAGTATTATATGAGAAACAAAACTAAGCACCAACACTGTAGCAGACCCTGGACACACAGATACGTGTGTTACCTCGATCAGAATATGTCCATGTGTCTTGTTCAGACTGACACATGGCTATAAGACGACATGTAATACGACAACTGATCTTCGTAGGCTGACAGTTTAGCATTCAATGTCATTGTAAACTGCAAGCTATGCTGCTACGTCTAGGTCTATATTGTATTTTGCTCTGAAGACGACAGATGTCAGCCAATAAGGACGCAACTTCCATCATTTGTTGTCACTGATATCATCAATGGCATTCTTGATATATGCAATGATTACATATTCTTACGGCGAAACTACTTTCCTCTCAGTTAATGGCAAGTGAGCTAGACGCTTAAATACGCGTTTGCTATGAATGCCCAACATGGTCAAACAAATGGTCCAGAATGTGCAATAGTGTTCTGGGGACTTCTATACAAAACGGCGTAACTCTAAGATGGCCTTATCTCCAAAACTAGCCATAGACTACACCATTGCCAAGGTTGGAGTGAAGATTACCTTAGTCACGCCGTTTCGTACAGGAGTGCCCATACCATTGGACTACCTTTGAACTGTAGTGAGCTCTGTTTTTGCTGTATGACTGGTGAGGGACATTCCATCACAGTATAATGATTTGTGTACAAGACACATAGCCTATCAAAGAACTTTGGGTGGACTTTCTGTGTTGTCTGGGTATTTTCAAAAGAAGACTATACAAGACATGCCAGTATTGCATACAAGCGAGAAACTTTGGCAACCAATTGCTAGCATTATTAAAATGTGTGTCTGTCATCATCAACGAATTGTATCTGTGTCCGTATAACTGCATGACATGTTGAATGCGTAAATGCAGTAAATAGTTATTCTTGAAGGAAATAACTATTTAGTAAATCAATTGAAGAAGTGCGCAATGCAATGTTTAGTATACCATGAATTAATGTGCATTTAGAATAAATCTTAGAGTTGCAGAATTCTGGATGGAATGCTAAAACGTATTTTTATGTATTCAGCCTTGTACTTGTCTGAGGTCACTTGAGGTCACAGCTTTGATAAATAAAGATGAATGAAATGGTAAATTATAGAAGAATAGTATACAAGTATTAGTACTCCACAAATTGACCTAAATGCAACGTATTAGCTTTAAAATCTCTAATCCAGCATGTATTTTGGACGGAAATATGTGCGTTAAATAAGGAATAATTTCTTACTATGACGTTTACAGGATTTCGCGACTGCCGATTGGCTAAAACATGGTCACGTGACAAAAGTTTACACGACAAATTGTTGCGTTCATACTCGTGTAAACTTCACAACAAGTTTCAACTTTCGTGTATACTTTTGCCGAAACTACTTTTATTGGAATGTGATCATTGTTCTTTTACGGGTGTCTGGACTACAAGCCAAGTGACGTCACAGTGGAATCAGTTACAACAGTGCATCATGTTATTATGGGTAAAAAATTATTTGATGTGACCGTGACATTGCTCTGGAGACACCATGCATAGCAGTCTCGTCATACTTGTTTACAGTCTAGTCATACTTGTTTACAGTCACGTCATACTTGTTTACAGTCTCGTCATACTTGTTTACAGGTCATTTCGATCATGCGGGGGTGAACCAGAACAGTGCATAATATATATACATAAAGTGAACTCATGTAGCCTACTCACGCATGGAACATTGAATTAAGATATTAACAATAAGCATGTTCTAAATGACCACAAAAATTATACAGTTAAGTTTAGGTTTTTTTTCTCCACATTTCAGAAACATAAGAGGACATATATCATGGGTAAGTTCATTTTTATGTAATTAATGATAATTCCTATAGAATATTTCGATATTATATCATTTAAAATTTATAAAATATTTGAACTGTACTAGTACTAGTTTATAGTTAGAATAAAATTTATTTAGACAATAAATCTTTGCCACATCTGTAAATTATAAACGACTCACTTATACTCAACAAAAGTAATTAAGGGCCAGTAAGCCTTTTTGGACATGTTAATTTAGCTTATACTACTTTATCAATGAAGAATGTCCAAACCTATGTACTGGCTCCAGGTATTCTTGAAGCATTTGCAGATGCATTGGAAGAAGAATGGCACCAGATTCCTCAAGCCGAGTTACTAAATTCGGTAAAAAGCTTCCCCACCAAATATCTGCTGGCCCTTAGTTTATTTTGTTGAGGATAGAACGATTTCTCTTCATGCCCTCTGTTTGCAGGTAAATCCAAAAAGAAAAAGAATGCAGCAAAGGTAAATCATATATTAAAACATCATTACATCGCGTGATACAAATTTCACACGAAATGAACGAACGAGTTCAAAATAGCTTATTAGTCTGGGAGAGTAATAAACCCATGCTATAAATAAAAATGTTTACTAGTGCAATATCACAATGGATTATTATAATTGTATCCATACGCGAAGTAAAAGTATTTTTTGTACTTCTTTTAGAGCTTTTTTCTTGGGACTTAATTTGTCGAATATAAAGTTAAAGAATTTCTTCAATTAAATATGTAATTAATATTGATATATTTACTTGGAACTATATTTTGTCTGCGCGCTTCAACCTAGTTCCCAATACATTTACCTATACAGTGTGTGACTGAAAAATCGATATTACAATAGTTTCTACAGGTATGTGATAAATAGAATCTCACATTCACATTACTGAATTTATTAAACTCATTGGTAAAAATCAGTTTTGCCATCTCGTTACATAAATTTAGTAATACAGTTATATTAGATCCTTTATTTAATATCAAGCTTGTAGTAGAATGTCGATACACTGTATTATGTACGTAGCTGGAGAATGCGATATCGCTAAGTATGCAATAGTCCTAATGGAAATGCAATACTACCGCAGGTTACATCTTGATCCATGTTCAACTAAATTTTGTAACCAAACCTTGAGTTGAGCATGAAATTTTACTGAACAACGTTTCGTAACCTTGCGGTGGTGTTATCCATATTCACAGCAAAAAAAACCCAAAAGACCCCACCTAACCTGGCACAAATTTCTCGAAACAAACTTGAGTTTGAGAGTTTGCTCAGCTGGGATTTCTCCCATTGATTCAGTGCTGTAACTTGAGTAAAAACTCAAACATAGCTGAAATCCTACTCAAGTTAAAGCACTTACCAGACACCCATGGCTTCCCTCTTCTGTGGTCAGGAGGTCCTGTGTGGAACAAGTCCTTAGAATTAGTACTGTCAATGGGGGAAATCTCAGCTGAGTAAATTCACAAAATCAAAGTTTGTTTTTGAGAATATCGGACCCTGGATGTTCAAAAATAAACCAGGACACCCGAGGTGAAAGTGTCCTGCCAGTATCCTGTTAGGATCCAGGAACGGGACACCTAATTTTGATGTGATTAAATAGTTGGTACACTTGTAATACTATCCATTGTGTCGAAGTAGTATGTATATTGTCTTTCTAATTTTAGGTATTACAAAAAGCAAAAGACTATCTTGTCAAAAAAGTAACAGGTGGAAAAACTAAAGCGAAACATGATCAAGACGGTTTAGCCGCTAGAGGCGGTAAGTTCACACATCGCATTTTGTGTGTGTGTGTGTGTGTGTGTGTGTGTGTGCTTGCATGTATGTGTGTGCCTGTGTGTGTATGTGTGTGTGCGCGTGTAAATGTGTGCGTCTCTCTCTCTCTATCTCTCTGTGCGCGTGTGTGTGTGTGTGTGTGTGTGTGTGTGTGTGCGTGTGTTTATTATACCAGTAATACATTAATGGAATTATGGCAATATATTTGGCTTTCCAATGTAACCCTCTATGATATAACGCATCGTCTTTTGAATCTGACACTAGCCGATGTTGTCCGGCCATAGTCAGATGTTCCGAGTCCTGTTGCATCGACCACCATCAGATATCTGTTATATCATACAACAATCGTTCATCTTGACAATAATTGCATTTCAGATGAACAGATTAAGGATACACCATCGACGCCCGATTACGAAGAGCCACATGGCCACGTGAGATCAAACACGGACAAGGTAGTATTTTCAACCCCGGAATTGTGATAATTTTTTTAAAAATGTTCAGAGAATTATTTCAGTTGCCACCCACTCGCTGTTGACAAAATAAAATGACAAAGAAGCAAAATTAAACATTTAGTTAAATGTTGAAATACTTTATTAAATTCCAAGGTCCGCAATTTAATAATTAAAACGAAGGAAATGCAACAACTAATGACAATTGTGCATCTTTTAATTGTTAAAGCTGAAAAGTCATTATTAACATGACATGATATAAATAAAGGGAATATTACTCGCAATATCGTGATACAATGCAACAAATGAGCACATCATCTCAAATTAGTGTTGCCTTTGCATATATGTAATTATTAAAGATACTAGCAAAGGTTTCCATTACAGCCTTCGTCAGATGACAGAGTCGATGAATGGACATCGTCTGTATTCCCTCCCATTGGGAGCTACAAAGGCCATCCAACCTCGCGGTCGCAGCCAATTTATGCCCGAGAGGTCCACATTCACAACGGTAAATATGATCGTACTGCCAGTGCACGGTTTGGAATTCAATACTAGATCGTAATATCCGGTCCGATTTCCACGGCGATTGTATTTTTGTTTACACCGTTTCTCATCCTCTGAACAAAGGACTACAGTGCCCCCTTAACACTCTCCCGGCTGGGATAGGAACAGGCACTGCTCCATTTGGAATAAGTATATGGTTACCGCCGCCATGGAGAGGGTTAAGCATTAGCCACTTACTGTATGAAAGAACGGACAGTCACTTAAAGTCAAGGTATCGAGGTAGTTGCAATATGCAATGTGAATACGATATCGTTTACTTGAAGATGGTGGGTAATTGTCGAGCGGTGTGTATCATGTGTAGAACGGACATACTGAGAGCAGTTGGAGCATATCCGTGGAAAGTCCCCGGGAGGGAGTAGCGAGAAGACAGTTCTAGTATCCCACCTTCGGAAATAGGCACACACACACACACACATAAACACACGCAATGTAACCAACAGCTGTTCTGTTAAGCACGTTGGAAGGGTATCAAGTGTAGGCTGTATGGCAAGTTGTAATCACCCCCCACCAGCAGATTTGGTCTTTTCTAGTTACGCAACATAGCGGAAGGGGGGGGGGGGGGGGGAGCGCTATTCTAGAAACGTTCTTATACGATCTTCTTAGCCTAAGAACGTGCGTAACATTTTCATGGCCCTACTATACGCATCTTTAAGATTGTCGCACGTTTCGAGAATAGGGCCCCAGGTTGATGTTTATCCCCGGGAGAGAAATAATTCGGCGGACTATGTTGTGAAAGGTCATGTCAGCGGTCAATGTCACGGTTAGTAACATCTCAGACGTGAAGACGGTGTGACAAGACCAGAAGTCACGAGTGCCCGTTGTATTGCTGTAAACACATTTTTCATTATAATTACGGTTGTGACATTACACCACACCACACGACCATATGTCCGCATGCGTGATTACAGGGGTGTCGTTGCATAACAGAACATTGTACTATTAGTATTACTCAGACCGTCTGCAATACTCGAACCTTCCCTAGCTGCCTTGAAAGGTTCTAATTAAAGACGATGAAGTGTTTGCGATAGTGTTTGCGATAGTCTCTTCGTTCCTATTGCAACATTGACATACTCATTCCCATCAGTACTAATTCTAAGGACTTGTTCCACACAGGACCTCCTGACCACAGAAGAGGGAAGCCATGGGTGTCTGGTAAGTTGTATACGTAAAAAACATTGTGTAGTGTGTACATCAATCTCATTAACATCAGATCCGAAATTGACACTCGGATATTTTGGACAAAGAATGTCAAAATGTTTAAGGAGCGAAACAAGATCTCGCCCCGAGATTACGAAATCTCTTTCAGTATGAGTTCATGCTCAACGCTTTTTATATTTTATATGGGGATTTGTGTTTAGCATGAACTCGTACCCCAAAACGTTTCGTAATCTCAGGGCTTGATTATAATTAGATTTCGAGTACATGACATTGTCTGTCTATTAATTGATTACATATTTACACATTACTCATTCTACTTTCTGTACATTAGAGTCTGATGTCAATGTAACTGGACTACAAGGCGGAAGAGCTACGTATGCAAGTACCACGGGAATAAACAAGTCATTGACACAACAAGGTACGTACAGTGTGTATACTAATGTGTGTACCTATCACATCCACTTTAGAATTGGAATATGCGTAGTAGGTAACAAGTACGTAATTTAACCGTATTTCATCGTTCTGTTCTTTTAGGAAACAGAGTGGATGTGAACATTTTGACACAAAGAGAAAAGTCGCAAGGTTGGTATATAGGGTATTACTCGTATTATATGTAGGTAAAACGACCGTACGGTAGCGCTACGGGAATCGTAATGCGGTACTACACGGTAAGTCTGTCTCATGTCATGAGGCCTGCGTTACATAACAGTTTCATAAGCCATAAAGCCCACCGCACACGGAGGGTATTGACCTCTCAACTCTATGCTGTGAGACACGTGACATGCGTCCCAAGGAGGGTACCAGTCTGCAGAAATCAGCTAAGTGGAAGGCGACTGTCAAAGCAGTATACCGGGAATACCCCACCACCGAGGGCATTGTGCTGTGGCCTGTGGCAGTGCGCTCGGCCACGCGTTTGCGGACTACTATTTGCTAGAATTCGGCCACTCGTGGCCGCGTGGCAATTATCTACTGTTGCACACTCCGCCTCGCATGGCCGAGTACACAGCACTTGAAACTTGTACAGACTGTACAGGCGGTGTCAGTCCATGAGACCTGTGTTTTACTTTAATGTATTCATAACTAAGGATACAAATTGTGATATTTTTTTCAACTGAGAAATTTGTTTACGGCACATAGTATTTTGGAAGGTAAACAAATTGAACAATTTACTGTTAGTTTAATATCGTGTCTACGGTCAGAGTGAAACTTGTCCGCAATAGCAGGAGATTTGAATAATGTACATGCACGTTCATATCTAGGGACCCCTTTCCACAGCCCACTTTCGACGGGTAAATTATGCTTATTTGTTCTAAATTTTAGTATCCTCAAATAAATAGCTGCTGGTAAATGCAAGTACGGTTCGAGAAAAAGTATTGTCTTCCAGTTAGTGACAAAACCCGTAAGCTTATCAGAATACATCTGTTGCAACCTTAAAGGTATACAAACACGGGTTTGTTTACATGTTTCATGGTCAAACGTATTTTTACATGAAAGTATGTACATTTGATGTGTCTACACAAGTACATTGGGTAACCAGCTATATTTTCGGAATATCCCACTGGTTTTCATATTTAAGTATTTAAACATATTTAAAACTTCAATTCGGTCCAACACGACAACTTAATCTCTGATTGTATGCCTTTAAATTAATAATTAACTGTAAATGTTTTTATTTTATTTTTTAAAGTTAATGTAGTTTAGGTGTGCCTACCTTAATTAAATAAATAACATTTCTTTTTCTTTTTTTCTTTTATACTTTACGGAATGTATATCGCTGATCCAACTATTGCCTTGAACAGTTTGCTATGCATCCTACACAGGCGCTCCTTACCCTGGTAACAATCTATCAATTGATATACAGACCCTTTTTTCTTTATTAGCGTCCCACCTT
>JAUTBT010035497.1:2962-18108 GCA_032361225.1 Lepetodrilus schrolli
ATATTATTTTCAAATGCCTCTTACTTTCTGTTTTGGTTCCAGTTCCGTTGCCTAGATGAACTGTTGTCAGAGGTACAGTCTCCCTGCAATGTGATGATGACGGTCTCGAGGTGGTGGAGGGATAGATTGATGGATTTGGCTTCAGTCAGTTGCTGTCCGTCAACACCTGTCTTGGCGACTCTCTCGGATCCAGCGAGATCCACCAGGTGAAGCTTGGACCTGAAACATAAAGGACATTTATTTATCATGATGGTTCTATTAATTTATTAATCTAATAGCTCGAATACGTTGAATTGCCTCAATAATTTATTTCCCAATCTAAATTATTTATCTTTTAACATAATACTTGACGTTTGGTTGAATTGAAATTTTCTAATTATTTGTGTAATATCACATTTATATGAAATAGTTAATATGATACACAGTTCTTCACAAAGCAAAGATTAACCTCACAATGTTGACCAAGTCATACACAACTTGTAACATTTCTATATTGAATTATAAATCCACTTGTCAAGAGTGAAGGAAATATATCTACTCCGTTTTAAATCTCATTGACATGAACAATGACATAATGGTAGGTATATTTTTTAAGTACAATGTTAGTCATACTCAAACCAGTCTAATCTACTATGGACGATGATGAATGGACATTTTCTAGTCCATTAGATCTTTTAAAACATGGTTAATGCATATTTGTTGAGGCGCGTTGCTCGTCAGTAGATAGCAATCTTCCTTTGAAAGAAATCAGTCAATATCTTGGAACTACATGCAACAGTTGCATAGCTCTATGACTATCAATCAATCAATCTTTATTCCATTTAACCACTTATTGTACATGTTACACAGTTACACATTTTCTTACATTTATCAGCTGTGCTAACAGAATTTTGTAAATATATATGAAAGAAATTTACATAAATTAATCTTGACAGACAGATGTCAATTACCCTCTGCATGTAATAGTAACACTCTTTCTGCTAAAAGCAACTGGATATATTTACTACAGAGCAGAGATTCAATTAGTCCAGCATGGAAAAGGTTAATGTCCATCTGGTCAATTTTGATGCTTTATGCTGCAGTCAACAATTCTCTCATAGATCGATTACGAAACAAAACAAAATAATACTGAGTAGGCCTTTTAACCCTATTCCTGCTGGAGGCAACCGGAGATGCCCTAAAGAGCAGTGCCTGTGCCTTATCCAGCAGGGAGAGGGTTAAACTGTCAACAAGTTTAGAACTAATTAGAGGTAAAAACATCCTTCAATGATGTCAAATAAAATAATACCAATGAATTATAGGTATTCAAAACTCTTTTTCTGGTGCTATCAATTTATTGACATTAGTATTCCATTGATCAGTTTTACTGATGAGCGTATCACTAAGATCTAGTAGTATTAAATCTCAACCATAGTCGATTTGTTTAATCTAACGTAGATAACAGAAAGTTAATTTCTAATTTGCAGAATTGTACAAATGTTTTACACTTTGGTAGTATTATTTATAAATCTTGGCATATCAGTGAAATATTTCTCAGTATTTTTTTAACATGAAGGGTTAATTTTTTTCTCACTCCATGAATAAATGAAACATAATATGAAAGTTTGTATATTGCAAAATAGCGAACTTCTGAACAAATGGAGGATATTTAGCATGCTAATGATGATACAAAGGTACATTTTATGGATATAACACCATGCAAACATTCTTTTAGTGGGGAAAAAGTTAAACTATTAAAACCTGGTTCATGGATTTTTCTGTGATCATTTTGGATTGGGCAGTGGAAAATATAAATAAATATCATTTGATATTTTTGTCAGTCATTCAATTCAGAAATTAAATATAATTGATCATAATAATTGCCAATAATTGTTATAAACACCAGTACACATAAGTTGTTTAGATTGGAATGCTTGTCAATAGCAGTAATTGTTATAAATTAAACTTTAATTTTACATATTTACCAGTAAGTAATCAAATTTGCTTCACCTTTGTGTCCACCATTGCCTGCCAATCTTTGTTCAATGATGTTCAATAAGACCTTTTCCTTCACCATTTATTATTATAAATTTCAAATGACTTATTTTTATTTTCCAAAGTGGAAAAAATCAGGTTGGCGGATCCATAAACCAGGGAATGAAAAATACTACTACATTATAATATTCTAAACAATAAATTTCAATAAAAAAGGGAAGAAAGAGACCACAGAAATATTTGTTTCTGAAATCTACATCATGTCCATGCCTCATAAACATACATACAATTGAGTGATATGTATTACACATGCATGTATTTAGTTGTTATTACCATAGATTATAGTTCACTATAATCTATGTTATAACAAATATCAAAACTTCTTTAAGCAGAGATGTTAACAGCTTTACTAGACTATTCCAATTCTTAATGCTTCGAGCATTAGCATGGAGTTTCATGGTGCTTCATAAATGGACTATTTATTTATTTATTTACATTTATTTATTTATTTACTATTAAATAATAATTATTCTAAACAATAATTCCGGGGTTTTTTAATAAGGAGAAAAAAAGAGACTGCACAAATATTTGTCTGAAACCTATGTAATCTACGTACCATGAAATCTACGCCTGTCAATAATATCCCACTGAAGCAAACCGACAGACACATATATGTCAAGAGTGGAATCCGACTGTGATATAGACGAGATAAGAGGTAGATATAAAGCCGTATCACCCCTTTTCCTCACGCCTACTGCCTTCATACATAGATTCCCTCCCCTTTTTCGAGCCTGCACTGTAAATCACGACCTGTGTGAGCATTGTACATTTCAAAAACATGTCTATTGTGTTGCTGTCTGGCTGTCTAATCCTGGCATTGATAACTGCTGTTTTTGGCATTGATGTGGGATTTTCTGTGTTCATTTCAACATTGTTGCGAAAATCCCCCATGTGAATGGTCCTCCTTTAGAAGCAGGGGTTTGCTTTAAAGTCAGGGATTTCGTTATAAACCATATCATTGTGAATCGTGTGTATGTCAACTTGTTGCAATGTGTTCTACAGAATAGACATTGCCTTTTAGCATTAGTTTGGCGATCGGAATATTAACACCAGACATTATTGACAGCAGGAGATAGTTTGATTATGATTTATCAGGAATAGCTGTCAGGTAACCACTTTTTTTCAATCATAGCTATCATACTTTGCAATAGATAAATAGGAATGACTATTTATTGAAAAAATTAAAGCGACAAGATCATCTTTGCATAGGTCAAATGTCACTAACAGGATTATTATATGTTCTGAGAAGTATTCATATTTTTCAAAATTTAGTAATGTAATATTATGTAGCACAATATTTTAAAAAATAAATAAAGACGTAATATGTCATGCAAATATGATATTGACACTTTAACATGCCATTTCTGTATGCCTACATCACTTTTGTGGTCTATTTTGGCTAGTGGCCACCCTACTTTTCAATCTGTTGCTAAGCAAAGTGGCATCGTTCATATTAACCCTTTAAACATCATATTAATTAACACTAACTGAAATACCTGAAACAAAGTGGGTTTTTTTAAAATGGTAGACTATAATTTTATTAACATTATTGTGAATAAAATAACCTTGGTCTGTCAGTACCAGCCGGTGCTCACAGGTTTACTGCAACATTCAGCGCTACAGATGTTGTGGGCTTCCTCTTGCCTTAAACTGACAAGCTGTGATATAATTGAAAGAATCTTGAAAGCGGATCTAAACCCCAATTAAAAAAAAAAGAAGAAAGAATAAAACCTACTTGACAATGACGTCGGATTCTGGATGCTTTGACGCGAGGTACACGGTGAACACAGCATGTGACCTTGATGACCTTTGATTGACAGGGGTCTCCGCGACCTTCCTGTTGGTTTGACCTTGCAACAGCAGACTCTGGGCAACATCTTCACTGGCCGCCAGATGAACAGAGAGATTCTTCAACTGACAGCAACCCCCAGCACCTTCCACCACGGATACCTGTAACCATGGTGGCAGGTCAAGGTCAGGTCAAGGTCAGAAAGGTGATTAATCTTCTTCATGCTGGATAAAACCAGGAATTCCATCATAGAAGAACAATGGTGATTAACGTAATTCAGGATGAAAAACATAAAATAAATTATTTCGCAATAAAATGTTCATAAAAATATAATGTTTCTAAAAAATATAATATTTTAAAAATTAATATAGCAATGTAAAGCAATGTTAAGTTTTTACAAAATAAAATGTTTGTTCTACTTACCTACCTACTCTACTTTGAAAATCCACATTACCGGAAAAACATACGTATTATTTATTTTGGCCTAATGGATGAAGACTGGCTGACTGACTTTAAATTTAGGACAAATACCTGTGACACGAGTACGATTGCTATGGAAATACAGGTATTTAATTGGACTTGGGTACCGCTGTGATAATCCCATAGAAGAGCTGAACAAATACACATTATCTCTGAGCTAAACTTCTTAAACGTCAAGCTTAAACCAGGCCACCATCTTAGTAACTGTCAAGTGTTTAACACTGAGCATTTATTTATTGACTGATTGATTGGCAGGTGAAGGCTTAGAAAATCATGTACCGGTATATTTCATTTAAATTTAATGTGTTTCAAACACATATGCAAGGTTATTGTCTGAGAATATAAAGTAAAGGTATGTTGTTTAAAAAAAGAAAAAGATAATTGACATTTTAAATGGATGCATGAGAAATCTTTTAAAAACATTATTAAAATTCTGCCTACATCGGGCATCTCCAGTGGCCTCTAATTGGAAGAAGGTTAAATTTAACAGTATATTATTTTTTTAAAAGTCAAAATTGATAATTAACTTTTCTTTGATGTTATTTTTTATATTTTTAATTATTCTTTCTTTTAAGTCATTTTAAATCTAAAAAGAAATATTTATGTTTTTTTAAATTTTAATTATTTATTTATTTTCCAAATTCATTTTGTTACTTATGCATGTTATTGTTGTTAAAATAAAATGGTATCGCTTTGACAATAAACTGGAATTAAAATAGAAATAAGACAAATGTATGAAAGACCCTCTTAACTTTGACCTACCCCTGTGTTGTGATCAACTTTTAATGACTTACCAATAACATGGCCTAAACTATACAACAACAACAACAGTCAATGGATCCATGTGCACTCATTTCACCTTCACAACTCCCTGGGGAATATACAATTAAAGTGTTGAAGCAAGCCACTGGAATTGATGAACAGACATCACATCATATTTAATGCCAAGTTGGAATGGACAGTGAAACACATGGAGGGACCTAGAACCCTATTTAAAAACAAATTTTGAATTGGAATTTATAGCCGCTTTCAAGATTCTTTCATATATCACAGCTTGTCAGTTTAGGGCAGGAGGAAACCTGCAACATCCGTAGTGCTGAATGTTGCAGTAAACATGCGTGCATCTGCTTGTACTGACAAGACCAAGAATGATAACTAACATCCTATCAATATCGCCTCAGAAAGGTAACTTTCGCAAACATTGATGCCGGGCCTCCGGGGTGGGATTTGAACCTGGAATCTTTGGCTCCGAAGTCCGATGTTCTACCACTGTGCTACCACCCGCCCATAGAACCTTATGTTAAAAGAATGTAAATAATTTGTGTGAAGGTGTCAAATAATATGTAATCCATGTAAAAGAATAAAAACACAGAAGAAACATTTAGCTATATTATTGTCTACTATTTGGGATTCAAATTTTCAAAACCTTGCTTAACTGCTCTAGGGGTATAGTTTGAATAGGAGTATTTGGGTGAGAACAGACTAAGAAATACGAAAATGAACTTAAATTTGATCATCATGTTTGACAAAACGAATGTTGTGGATGATGATTCTCAAATTAATACCAGGAATTACCTACAGCTGGATTAAGTCAATAAATATATCTACAGTTTATTCAAAAGTGCTTTAGAACAGAATATAAATGACATGAAGGTAAAAACCGGTTTAGCGCATTCCATGTTATTTTATGAGAGATTCATTCACTTAAGCGAATGAAGCTCTCATAAAATATAAATAATAATAGAACGCAAATGAATGAATCTCTCATAAATATAACAAAACGTGTGAACCATGTTCTCTCTTACATGTTTTAGCTTATTATAAAATTCTATATAACATGAACATTCACAATATTTTTCTTCCTGTGATAATGGATTTTAAAAAGCATTGACAAACAAAGATTGACTGGCGTAATGTAATCAAATAACACGTCATAAATCTGTATATGGTGGAATGACAGTCCTCAACAACCATCAGGCAGATATGTACACAAATAAACAACATCTTCCTAGCCATTTTTAACCAAAAAATTAACATAGCAGACTTGCAGTTCTGACAAATCCACATTGAAATAAGCTACGCCCTGACTGCATTGCAACAAAGTGCATCAACTGTTATAATTGAAATTGCACACTAGTCTTTAGATTTGAGAGTAGTTTGTCATTTCCCTATATAAGGCAGTGTGCGTGTGATTAGAGTGTTTGACTACAAAACCTGATGTTCTGAGTTTGAATCTTAGAGTGCTGTAGTATCTTCTCTACTGTTAATTAACATAAATTTTTCAAAACAGCACCTGAAGAATGTTCCTCCAATGCACATGGCTGACTGTTATCATGAATTTAATTATTAGGAAAAACAAAAGTGGGTTAATTTCTCAAATTAAAGTCCTTGAAATTAAATTACATGAATCACAAATGTATAGAATAATTCCTGCAGCAATGTTAACAAATAATGTAAAAAATCCAACAGGTCTATTTATATTGTGCTAATATTACCTAGTGTAAATAGGGTTGAAGATTTGCTATGTTTAGTCATCCTCAATACTTAGACTCCATGACTCTTTCATATGCTACATCATATGACCCTCAGTTGTAACACTGATCACCCAGTGCGAGTAGCGTATGTTCGTAGGTAAAGGGTAAACCGTAATGGGCGAGTATCGCACGATGAATTTAACGTCACAATGAATGACTGCCCCGGTGTATCAGAGGATGTATTCACATAGTTAGTCAGTAGAAGACAAAAAGATCACCAGTACTGACCTTTGACAGGGGTGTGACCGGGGAGAACGTGCGAGCGCCTGGGTTCAAGAGGTCATAAGCCACTTCTTGGTAGATCTCGATGTAGGAGATATGAACACTTATCTCCTCTTCTGATCTCTGTTCCAGGTTCTTGTAAATCATAGACAGTGCCCTGGAACAGTGGGAACAGAACATATGTGAAAACAGAATGTGCTGGAATGGAACATATATGTGAACAGTGATTATGGAGTTTAACGTCGCTGTGGAAATCTTTCACCCATTTGCGACGAATATGTGAACAGAACTAAATGGGAACAGAATGCATATGGGAAAAAAACTATTGGTGAATAGAACTAGTTGGAACAGAACAAATGTTGGAACAGAATATATTTTGTAATAAATACATGTGTAGTTGGAACAGAATGGATGTGGGAAAATAAATGTTTTACTAGTACATAATGCGGGAACAGAACATGTTGGAATGGAACATATGTGGGAACAGAGTGTATGTTGGAAGAGAAGAATGTGGGAACATCTATGTGGGGGAAAAAAACATGTGAAAACAGAACATCAGGGACAGAACATATTTGGGAAACAGAATATATTTGGGAAAAGACCATGTATATCTATCCTTGAGGTGAAGAAGGACAATTATTACTTCTTTTATTCTCCTGGTTTCAAATTAATTTTCCTTTGCTGAGAGTTATCTGACCTTGGTGCTAGTCCTCGGTCGGAGTATTTTCTCGCACTTCCCTCCATAGTGTATGTCTTCCCTGTTCCTGTCTGGCCGTAGGCAAAGATGGTTCCATTGTAGCCCAAGAGGAAACCTGAAGCACACATTCACCATTGTTAAACAAATCATAATCATTGCAATACTTTGTCACCCTCATCTTATGGGCTGTGCCAATTATATTCAAATTTTCCATTTTTATGCAAGGACAAGACCCTAGTACATTTTCAAAAAATTTTTCATTTAATATGCTCATAACATTAGGGAAAGGGGCCCATTACGAGATCCTGTTATTGGCTTGCAAATCAACTATGATGCAAAATATATACCTGGAAAAACGTTAAGCACCCCATGCTATTTTGACTGAGGGGTGCTTAACTTGTTTCCATGTGGATAGATTTACGCGACATTCATTTTCCGTACACACTTACCATCAATTATTTCTCGAGCCACGCCATCAAATACACTCTCCTGAGTGTCTTGAATGTCAAAAACTTGGTCGAAGAAATAATCGTGCTTGATCGTCGCTTTGTATCTTTTTGGCGAGCAATAATCGCGAAAGACTTCTGGCGTTCGTATCTGCAGCAAGTTTGGCGAGACGCTGTATTCATCATACAGGTTGCTGCTGGGCTTCAGACGAGCAAAGGTCTTGATATGGGCCATGTTAAATGTAGGTAGCGATGGCAATCACTCTATATATAGATATAGGACCATGTTGACGTTTGTTTCCTTCACCTATAATCAGATAACCTTAATGTGAAAGTTAGTTTACCAATACAAATGTAAAAATACAAAGAGTAAAATTGTTCTCTTTATGGACTGAAAAGTCTCTGCTGGACTATCTCAGATTTTCTAGCTCATTAAATCACATCAAATCACAGCTTAAAGCTTTCCTATAAAATTCCTATTTTTCTCCAGCGTAAATATTTAAATTTCCATTGTCAGTCTGCTGAGCATGATTAGGTGTGGAGGTGTGGAGGTTTAAAATTATTATTTTATTTAATATCATGAATAATTTCAATATGGACTCATCCACTTCACTCGTTGAGAAAAACAAAACATTGGAGGAAGAAATATTGAATAAATAGAGATTAATACACGACCTAGTGTGTCATATTTGATTTTACGACACGAGTGAATCCAAAGTCAATAGTAATATATTAACTTTGGAAACACGAGTGTCGTAAAATCAATATGACACACTAGCGAGTGTGTTAATTTCTTGATCCAACAACTTTTGAACGGAAATTCAAACTCAAACGTATTCTAATGTGGAAGTCAAATAGGGAGTGGCAGATAAATACATCCCCCCACTGCCCCAACCGGACCAACCAATGAAACCGTCTATCATGATGACAGGCGTGGGAAAATTGTGATGCAAGCCATGTAACCAGCCAATGAAAATCATTCTAGGTGTTGTGCACTACTGTGCAAGATATGATATTTATGTCATGAGTTATCTTGAACCATATGTTGGATAAACTAATTTAATACATAATGCTGTGAAATATGTATAAACTTCTTATATTAGTTGTATATTAATTGATTTAAGAATGGACAAGACTACAATATTCCTTCTCCCCTCAATGCTGTAATAAGTCAGATAAGGAGGAATAAAGTAGGCTGGTACATTCTTAAATCACTCAATATACATGACTAAACATGACAAACCATTTTTCATTATATATCCCGCCGTCAGTTGATTTCGAGGCTCATGTATTACCAAGGCAATTACATTTTGCGTTATAACGAGAGAGCGCATACAAGTTCAGAGGTCAAATGCAAATTACATCAGTGGGCGGTGACTCCAGCTTGGATCAATATAAAAGTGATGAAAACATATACAAGATAAGTAATTTACAAATGCATATATTAACCATGTGTAGTTTTCACCTCTGATCACTACCGTAATACCAAAAATGTACAAAATTTAAATGGCAATCCTCGCTAAAATATCAGCTGAAATGTGATCTCATGCAGTCATCTGCTTTCCTTGTTGACATCATAACCCAAACATCATATGAAAGCTGTGCTCGCTCTAGTTGCCTGACAACTATGGAAGCCAATTTGGGTCACTCTTACTCGTTTCCAAAGTAAAAAAGATTTTTATTTTCAATGTTTCTTCATTTCTGTTGCATGAATTTCAAATGAAAAAAGGCCTTACCACCAGAATTATGTACTAGTAGATATGTAAAATGCATTCAACAATGTTGTGAAGCAAAACTGTCATATGTGCCAGAAAAACGTGCACATTGCAAACTTTGACTTTTCAGCCATGTATTTCTCGATAATAAATACATATTAAAATAATAAAATATGCTTTCTGACAAACAATATCTATATGGCTTTCTATTTGTTTAAAAATGTAATCAATAATGGGCCACCATACATGGTTTATTTGACATTTTGATGGAACCTCGAAATCAAAAATATCTGCCAGTGCAAGCAGGAATTGACAGCAATCAGAATTCTGATGATTGCTTGCAATGGTTTGTTGTTGACAAACTATAAATACTGTTTCTAGTATGTATTAATGTTTCAATGAAGAAATTCGGAGAAAAAATAATTTGCCATCTTATAATGAGGTGAGCAGCGTTATTTCCTTACTACCTCGAAAACCTCTGATGCAGGGATATTAGTCCACCTAGTTAGACATATGTCTATATTTGATGTTGGGTAGCTATGTAATTTGGGGCCTTCCATCAAAGATCAACACCTAACTAGCTGGGACGAAATATAAGCATGCATATTATACTACAATTATACTACTAGTATTTTAAACCCACTTTATTTTCACTACAATTAATTTGATTTAGATCTATGTAATAAAAGTATTATTACCAATTTATTAATAATATATATTTGTACCTTTAATCACATTTCCATGTTGAAGACAGCATGAACAAAAATGGGTAAATTTACCCCCACTAGATTAATATTTATCAAATGAAGCATCGAATAACAGGTGGGAACTTGTATGACAGGTCAACTGTATATTGCGATATAATGGCTTAGTGCCCACCGATATTGTTCTCACAGGGAATCTCAGTGCAAGCGTCTTTCATTATCCTGTCACAACTGCAAACCTCGCGTTTATAATAGTAGAATTAATGCAACTATTTACGCCAGATATCTTGTATAATCGCAATATCTTTATGTGCATAAATATTGGGCGATAAAGGGCAGCAGGGGCCCTAGAAGATGACAGCTTTAACATGTGCCATCACTGAGCTAGGCTCCAAGGTAAACAACTCTGAAAACTACTAGTCTACGACATTCCTTACTGAGATAATGTTAAATATCTATAGAATAAATGATAAAAAATGGTATACTATTTTACAAAGAATAAAATGTTGTTTCTATAGTAATATAATTTATTGCTTCAATAATAACTCACAAACGACGTTATCTTTGGAGAATATTATATACAGTAGATATATATCGTATTGTAAATTGTACTACCATTAGTACTTATATACTCCGTGCGCGACCATTATCTCCCTTGGTTGTACTTCCGTTGTAAACATTGACAAGTGGAAATATTTCATTTTATGTGCAGTTTATTGTACATTTACACTGTTTAAAGTACGTGCGATCATTTTTATTGCGACAATTCACTGTTTATATGTTTGAGCACCTGGTTGATATTTTAAGACATTCCAGAGTAGACGTGTTGTTGGAAGCAATGATTTGGTTCATCAACAAGTTTAGAAAGTAATTTTGTTCAGTAAATCACAGACACTTGTCACAAATATTGGTTTCATAATAATAAAATAACATTATTTTATTATTATATTATTATATTTTATTATTTTATTATGTTATTATTTTATTTTATTATTACGAAACCAATATTTGTGACAAGCGCATGTGAGTACACTAGTTCAAGGGAAATAATTACATTGCATAATATTGTTGACCGATTTTGGGAAATATCTGCAATATTTATTGGAAATAACCATGTCAATAGTTAAATGATTTTTGAAAGTATTTATTGCAAAATGTCCTCTTTGAAGTTCTCTTTCAATTTCATAATTTTATTATTATTTGTTTGTGTGTACAGAGTTACAAGATCATGAAGAAATCTTAAATTATAAAAAAAATGGAATGTTCATTTCGAAGATCAATTCTCTGGAAATTATGTGTATCAAATCTACAGATGACCTGCCAGTATTAATTAAGTCTCTTGCCCAAGGATATTGATGAACGTTATCAGCCACACGCCAAGCCCAACATCCTGTCCTGAAATTCCCGACAATGGGAGGTACAACTAGCAGTCCCGATGACAACAGCGCTGCCTCTCCTCAGTTGACACGAGAAATACGAATGCTGCTGGGTAATTTGGACAGGCTGGATCCATTGACCCAGCGGCTGGTGGGCCTCGGGAAAAAGTGTCTGACGACAAACATCCTTGACTCACAGCGGGATAACTTCAAGAGATTGGAGAAGTTCAGTGCAGAAGCAGCCGGTGGTTGTGGAGTTCAACGACAACAAGCTGTAGGTGGTTCTCAAGCAGGTTTTAATTCTGGTTCTGCAGGATTTCCCAGAAGATCAATGACAGAACAACATGATTTTCAACAGGTTGATTTTGAAAGCAGCGATCACAAAGGGAGGCTATCTGCCGATGATGATGTCATGCAGAATGGTGCAAGGGGCTTCACAGCAGTGGGAACGGAAACAGTCGATGTCGATGACTCTGACTTGTTCTATCCTCTACAGCAGGCCAGACCAGTGTACCTGGGTCAGACCTACCCGATATGGAAATCCATGTACCAAGTCCAAAACCTGTTCGAAATGTGCGTACCCACGAGAAAGATAATATACATCCAACCCATCGACGAGTTCCCAGACTTCATGATGGACTACAGAATCACGGTCAGGTCATTGTCACTGGACATCTTCAGCTTCTTGCAAGGATTCACTCAGATCTTCTTCAGTGGATTGGACGTGACTCTGCTACCGAATTTGTCCATGAACCTCATGGGCTGGCAGGACCTTGTCAAGTCCAGGCATCACAGTGTTACTGGGCAGAAGCAGTACAGAGCCAAGGACTTCTACCCTCTCCTGCAGAAGGTCTTACCATCAGATGGACACTGCATTCTGGGGCTCATCTGGACTGACCTGTACCCAGAGGACGACCTCAACTTCATCTTGGGCGAGACGTCGTTCCAGCATCGCACAGGAATGTTCTGTTTCGGGAGGTACGAAACGAAAGGTTTCGACAAGGCAACCCACAGAGACATCTCTGAGGTCGATGGGTTTCTCCTCTGGAAGCTCATACGGGTAACATGCTATTTAATTTTTTTTCTTCCCACTAAATTTGGTTGTTGGTTTAGCAAAAGAGGATTATTTTACCAAAAAATGTAAAAAAACTGGTAAATTAAAAAAAAACAGCTTTAAAGAAATTGTAATTGCCTCCAAGTTCCAATTGTTTTAGAAAATGACTATAATCCCCCTCCTGTGTTGTTATACACACATGGTCCATATATAATGAAAATGTTGTACCAGTAGTTTGGGCATACATTCTTAATTATGTACATTGAACCATTTTATGAAATGCAGCCCAGGACTATAGACCCTTTTCATATATTTCTATTGACTGATTCCGCCTTTAAATTATCAACCTGTGGTTTGAGTTAAGGTTGTTAACCTTTTTACATTTTTTTTAAAAGTTGGGGTTTAGAGTCGCTTTCAAGATTCTTTCACTTATATCATAACTTGTCAGTTTAAGGCAGGAGGAAACCCGTAACATCCGTAGCGCTGAATGTTGCAGTAAACCTGCGAGCACCGGCTGGTACTGACAAGACCAAGGATGATAACAACCTTTTTACATAAGCTGTTTAATACATGATATACTGGTAGATTAAGAGCCCTGAGATGTAATACTACATCACTAGGCCATGGGGTATCTTTTGAAATATAACAGATTTTTACCAAGAATCTTTATACAAAACACTCTCAAAATAAATAACTGTTCACCGCCTTGAAATGTTTCCAGGCTATCAGCCACGAGATGTGCCACCTGTTCGGTCTCCGCCATTGCACGTATTTCCGCTGCTCCATGAACGAGAGCACCTCGATGGCAGAAGCCATGAACCAGCCTCTCTTCCTCTGTCCTGTGTGTCTTCGGAAGCTCCACCAGGTCTGTCACTTCGATGTCCTCGACAGATACAGCCAGATGCTGGATTTCCTCTCAGACCTACAGGCGAACCACCCCAGCGTGCAGTGTGACACGGCCATCTCATGGCTGCGGAACTGTATTAGTTTTCTGCAACAACCAATGACACCTGCTGGTGGTGGTAGTTAGCCAGATGTTTTGGCTGTGGATTATTTTATTACAATTTTCAAATATTGTTTTTAATTTAATTTTTTAATTTTATATTATTTTTGGTGTGCAAATATGCTGGTTTTGTAATTTGTATTTGGAGACACTCTACATTTTCACCATCTAGATATTTATATGTGCAATTTATATTTTGTAAATACTAGAGCTGCAACGATTCACTCATGTATTCGGTGCACTGAATATATACCCTCGACGAATAGTATTCATTATTCGGCACCCAAATATTCGAATAATATATTATATTCGCGTGTTTTTTTTTATAATGACTCATCTATCTCGGTAATATAACAATGTCTTATACATTTTTCCTGTTTTGGTAGTTATAAACTTGGGCAAGTACCCGTTCATAACAAACAGCAACGTGAAAATATCCATTACCATTTTAATTGCCGTAAACCAATTGTTTACGACTACCAATCTATGTGTCAATTCTAGGTAGTATACGTTGACAAGTTCAGTATTGGTTCAAATGCTATATAATATTTTTTTCGTTTTAATTATCTTTATTTAACATTTGTAAACATGATAATTACGATGATAATTACGTTATGTAAGCATGATAATTACGTTATGTAAACATGATAATTACTTTATGCCAACAACCGTGCTGCCTCCAACAACTTCCTGTCGTCTGCACAGCACTTGTCGTCTGCTGAGCTCGCGATGTCAGGGAAGGAATTGGTTGGCATTTCCGATGCCCAGCGAGATTTAAGTCTGGGGTATGTAAATACTTTGGGTTTCCAAAATACAAGGATGGCACAGACGAAAAATCCAAGTGAGCGTGTCTTCAGTACTGCAGGAGATATTGTCACTGCTGAAAGGTCTTCACTTCTCCTGGAAGAAGTGAACTTTCTATGTGTACACGTTCAGGGTATTATAGTATCTAACATACAACTGACTTGCTTAATGTATTGTTTTTATTTCCTTGTACATGTATTCGTGAATAATTATTCATATTCGGCACCCCATATTCGCGATACGTATCATATTCGCCACTACGTGTATTCGTTGAAGCTCTAGTAAATA
>JAUTBT010035508.1:0-58073 GCA_032361225.1 Lepetodrilus schrolli
ATCAGCTTCGCTTGATTGATCACTATCAACACATTGTATAATTTACCGTATATATTTACTCAGAGTTTACATCCAGTCAACAAACTGCATACTTCATACGTAAATAGATAAAGACCTTTGTTTTGGTTTATAGATCAATGCGTGGCACTAATTGGCATGCCCCCTTTCTTTCCCTACCGCATTTAGATACCTGATGAACATACTTACAAGTGTCTCACATGTGTCTTTGTTACCCTTCATTTAAGTTTTTACCTAAAATCGTCTTAATATATAAATTTACTATCTATATTATTTTCTTATTGAAATATATGATGATTAGTTGTACATGTACATTATTACAACGTTGACATCTGCGCATGTCAAAACGGATATTTATATTGACGCGTACGAGGCTCTCATGCATAATAGTGTGGTTTTGAACCTGACAGCATCAGGAAATTTTAGCGGGTAGAATTAGTTTGAGGTTGACAAATTAACCTTGAATACCTCGAACGTTTCCTCGTCTACAGTATGTTAGTATTTTACTGATGAAACGTTGAGTAATAAGATAGTTTTAATGACGTTACTCGTTGCTTATCAATGACTTACCTAATTTTCTTTTTAACAAAATAGTGAAAAATTACCTTTGGTATTTTGATCACAGAATCTTTATTTTTATCATCGCTGTCATCATCAGATTCCGAATCAGATGTTTGTGTGCTGGTTGCCAGGCGATACAATCGAGCTGTGTCTCGCATGCACTGTTCCAGTACGGATTGTCGCACGCTGGCGTAAACATTGAACACTGAGGGATTTCCTTGTAGGTCTATAAATAAAAACTGAGCTTCTGCGATGTCCGGGCTGCCCTCGCGCTGTAACAAATATAACATTACATGGTGTTTTTTTTGGTTAAATTGGGGTTTAGAGCTGCTTTCAAGATTCTTTCACTTATCACAACTTGTGAGTTTAGGGCAGGAAGAAACCTGCAACATCCATAGCGCTGAATGTTGCAGTAAACCTGTGAGCACTGGCTGGTACTAACAGACCAAGGATGATAACTGCATTGTACGTGCTTATTTGACTAAAACATGTTAACAAAATAGTATTAACCCTGAAGGCAGTGGTCTGATAAATTCTACAGCAAAATAATGATTTAACATTAAGTTTATTTTTTACTTTTTTGTTCCGGTCCTTGGCCTTGTTTCTTGCTTTCTTCTTTCCTTTCTTCTTTTCCACCTTTTTCCTGAAACCAAAATTCATGCTCGATGATCTGCAAAACCAATTAGCAACAACAATTATCACACATGTTTGTGAAATCATTGAGAGTTAGAATATATGATCCTTGAAAGAAACGTGTTAAACACGTTTTGCCCTTATACAGAGTCTAGCAGTTTGTCAATGTTTCATTGCATATAAGACACTGCAGGTCTTATTAAACAACCAGTCACTCAGAAAAAGGCATAATCTCGCATTTTCCATCTGGTTGGTCTTCAAAATGAACGTGAATATTGAAGATGTGAAGAACACCTTGTCTCTGACAATGATATAATACGCTATTAATGTAGCTTCAGTTCTGTAGCTAAAAAGTGCCCCGTTTACTATTTTGCTATAACAGGATTGCAGTAGTATGCATCAACAAAAGTATGCTCCAGATCTCAATTCCCTGGGTTAATCAGTATGTGTGGCATAAATACACATGGCAAAACGAAATTCGGCTTGGAATGGATTCACTAACCGTTTGTTTTCATATAGTATGCTTAAAAAAAGCTACAAGATGGCGTCGGTTTATGAGCTGGATCGGTGACAAATTTCATAAAATACTATGTGAAAAAAAAAAGTTTCTTCGGTAATAAGCATGGAGACATGGAGACATGAAGTACAATGGTTAGTGAATCCATTCCTAGCTGGAATTTGTTCTGACACGTGTATTTATGACACACGCATTGAGATCTGGAGCGTACTTTTGTTGATGTATACTACTGCAATCCTCTGTAGCTAAAGGGTGCCATATAGATAGCAAAATAGTAAACGGTGCACTTTTTAGCTACAGAACTGCAGCTACTATTAATGATGCAGTTGCATTCATCTAATCAAATATTGTGCAGTGTGTGTTAAATTTGTTGGGTGTAATCTAGATAGCATACATTGTAATCTAATGTTTGCAGAATCGTTTAAGAATGGCAATAGTTCATAAAAGGGTTCTAAAATGACTCACTTATTTGGACTGTCATCTCGAATGCGGAAGAGGTCATGAAATTTTCTGCACAATTCTTCCCCCCGAAGAAACGTGTCAAGTTGACTTCTCGAGCACTGCAAAACCGCTGTAGTCATGGTATATTTAACCTACTAATTAAAAACAATGTGTATTTAGGTTGCTCATTGTGCTCTGTATTTGTCTAGATCTGTCTAGACCTTTGTAGTATACACCACAAACTTATTAGGCTTCTGCTCTGTTTTCGATTTTGACGTAGGCTGACATATTGGATGATGAATTCTGGGACTATGCCAGTGCCCGAGCAGACGACGGCGGACTTTTCCGGACTGTTCCGGAAATGTTGTTCGGCGCCAGCATCTTTTCCTCATTTGAACAAAATATTATGATAATGTGTTTATAAATAAATTAGATCTATGTGATTGTTTCTTGTCTACTTGTTTTTTTGGAAGTGTATTTAACAAAGCGCATTTCTTATGTCATGTAAAATATGCTAAGTCATTTCCGTTTAAATCATTAGACCATAGATAGACTACATAGAAATAATTATTAATTAATTATAGTATTTAATAAATCATAAATCTGTGATAGATGTATCAACTTTATAGATATAAAAGGCATAGACCAAAATAGACTAAAATAGGGGAAGGCTACATAAGAACAACCAATCCGATATTAAAAATAAATCTTGATTCGTTTTCATTACACCTCAGCAATGTATTACTTAGCAGCTGAAACAAACCAACCAGTATATTTTTAATGGATTAGATTGTAGACTACGTTTAGCACATGAATCGGAAATCATGGTGATGTGTGTGGGGGGTGGGGGGTGGATTTGGGGGTGGGTGGTTGTGATTGATGGCAATGTGTTTTTCTTCTCTTGCGGCCACAGGGGTTCGGTGATAGAATAGAAAAATATAAAATAAAATGTTTAATATATCTATGGAGATCTAATAATAAAGTCATTTATTTAACAATAATAATAACTATAACAACAATAACAACAAAACTAATATATAATAAAGGAGACATGCTATCAGTCTATGTCAACCTCGCCTAGCAATCTAATATATAACAAGTTTCTAAAACATAACACTTGTTATATATTAGATTGCTAGGCGATGTTGACATAGACTGGTAGCATGTCTCCTTTATATTATTATTTATTTGTTATATATTAGATTGCTAGGCGAGGTTGACATAGACTGATAGCATGTCTCCTTTATATATTTATTTTTTAAATTATTATTATTGTTAAATAAATTATTATTAGATCTATATAGATATATATAAAAACAAATATTTATGTTTTACTATTCTATCACCGAACCCCTGTGTTTACGGTAGATTAATTAGCAGTAAGTCTATATATTTCTTCGACTAATTGCGTTCCTAGCTTTCAACAACTACCAGAAGTATTTTATACCTATTGTTTCTCTCATACATGGTGAATAATTATTGAGATTGCTTAAATAGTTGCAAACGTTATCTTTGTGTGTTTTCTATTCAAGTTACAGCTAAAGTTAAATAGTCATAAAATAAAAACTGTGCATCGACCGGGAATCGAACCCGGGTCACCCGCGTGGCAGGCGAGTATTCTACCACTAGACCACCGATGCTTACAGGTTAAATAAAAGAAAAAAGCGACAGGCAAAATGAACCTACAATAATTGCGTTTTTAATAAATATTTTATATAAGAAACTTTATTATTAAGCCATACTTGTATGTTCATATTAATATTGTGCTTTTTTTTATATAATTATTTTACATATTTTTTATACTCGTAATTAGGACATCAAATTAAATTTAATTATAGAAATTAGTTATACTATTACATCTTTTTAATCCTATAATATGTACACGTTCCATTAAATTAATTCATTTTCTTACATTAATATTCTGCGCAATTAGCTAGTGAATTAAGCATTCGAATACTAGTAATACATAGTAAAGGGACGTAATTCCAACAACCTTAGTGTCACATAAAAGTTGTATATTTTTGTAATAATGCAAATCAAACTGAAACATGTTTCATAGTCAATATTTATACTTTTAGTGTATAATAAATACGCATGCGATGTTAAATAATGATTAAATGCATTAACAAAATGCAAAACTTGTTAATTTACATTAGTTCCATCAAAAAGCGTTCGTAAAATATACATGTTATGTTGAATATCCATTTTGACTGCATAAATGTTCTGTGTGTCAATGTGGTCCATCCAGCGGAATCCCCATACAGTGTTAGAAATGTAATCTAATCAAAATCAGATGTCGTTTCGCTCCTTAAACAATGTGACATTATTTTGTTAAACTTAGCGTGTGTCCAATTATCTGTGCGTTAGGTTCGTTTCTGATTTTAAAGGCATACAATAACAGATTAAGTAAAATATCTCAATTTTCTATAGTCTAATAGACTAAGGGGGATAACTCTAATCATTGAACACGATCAAAATAACCTTTAACGATAATGCTAGGCAACTACTAGTATACATATTTTAAAATATGAAAATATGAAAATATTGAAAACCAGTGGGATATGGGATATGCGGAAAATGTAGCTGGTTACCCAATATACTTGTGTACTTTCATGTAAAAGTACGTTGACCATGAAATATGTAAACAAACCCGTGATTGTATGCCTCTAATAAGATTGACATAAATGTAGAGTAGTCAGTATCAAATAATATCACGTGTGTGTGTGTGTGTGTGTGTGTGTGTGTGTGTGTGTTTTGTGTGTGTGTTTTGTGTGTGTGGGGGGTGTGTGTGTGTGTGTGTGTGTGTGTGTGTGTGTGTGTGTGTGTGTGTGTGTGTGTGTCTGTGTGTGTGAAGCTTATAATATATACATACTCATATATTATACACTCATTTATATAATAAAACGAATCTCCTTTTTGTCCATTACCAATAATACACTGTAATCGCGCCGACTGACGTATATAAAGTCAGATGTCGATAGTTTAATTTAATTGGCATGCAAAGTCCAATGTATACCGTTTTATCTACACTTCATGGAACCCTGACAGAATTATACATGTATGTATTTCTATATCAGAAATAACGCCCGACGTAAAACGTCTGGAAATTGACGTTGTGACAACGTTATAGATCGTATCAGCAAAATGACTGTCATAACCATAATAACGTTACTTTCAGACGTCCTAATTTTGTAACTGGACGTCGAAACAATGTCTGTTTGCTAACTGGCAATTGTCAATATTTCAGTGGCATATTATTGAAACAGTATCTCTAATATATATATATATATGGTAGCATTTCCTTGCAATTATTTTATTTTTTAAATCCAATTTTGGACTCAAACGTCTTTGAAATACAAAATGGCCGCCATCCAAAATTGGACTGAATGTGGATAGGTAGTTTTCGTACTATTTTTACTAATAGTAGCCTAATCCTTGCTTCATGCATTCCAGTAACGTTGCACGGGGTGATAAATTAATTTAGTGTTTCATATTTCAAGAGAATATGCGGTCATTTCATTGACTGTACAGAGCATAGGATTAGCCTTTATAGACAGGCCTACGTTATAGGCTCAATACAACCATTTTATTTCCACATTTATAATTTAATGAGTATAATCAATATGCCTATATTCATATGTTTTACTTATACGTTGGAATTTCTCTAGAATGCATAATTTACCTAGATACTGATATATTAGATTGATCCGACATAGGTAACGTCATGATTCATACATATTCATCGCCTGACTGCATATTACACATTATTGACACGGTTCAACATTACTATATACAGAGTGGTCTTGTCACTTGCCAGCGAATAATTTATATGTATGACGTCATTAATTGAGGAAAGTTGGTGTGTCTGGAGGGATGATACAAGACGTCAAAGTCTAGACGCAATTCACGTGAAGATGACACCAACCTGGGTCTATTAACGGCGGGGTTCTGGGGGAAAATTAGCCTTTCGACTTATGTGGCGTTAATCAGTTTATTGTTTTACTGCTAATTGTCACCTTGTATTTAATCAGTCTGGATTGTTAAACATTATCCCCCGAAGGCAATCGGAACGTCTGAGACCAACGTGGCTTAACACATCCCGAGTAGTAATTTCGTAATCTTTGTATATAAAACAAACACAAGTGTGTCTGTCTTGTAACAATTACGGTGATTTGTCCTCTTGATAAAAAAAAACACACAATATTTTAAAGTAATCTGTGCAGATGGATAAAGATGTGTCAGCATAATATGTCGTCAGACATTGCAGAGGTTCTTAAAAGATTAGTAAGCCTAAAATAAAAACTCCTTTATACAATCACCTTTTATCGTGTTGGTTGTATTGTCTATACCCATCATGTTCATTCACATGTGAACTGTACTGAAAATAAAAAGCAATGGCAACGAGTTGTAAAGAATACTCTTTGTGATGATATACATATTTTCTATACTTTTTTCTCTCTTTTTTTTCTTTCTTTCTCTCTCTCTCTTTCTTTCTTTTATCTCTCTCTCTATCTCTCTCTCTCTATCTCTCTCTCTCTCTCTCTATCTCTCTCTCTCTCTCTCTCTCTCTCTCTCTCTCTCTCTCTCTCTCTCTCTCTCTCTCTCTCTCTCTCTCTCTCTCTTATAATGGTCTGAATTTCGAGAATGTGTGAATCATGCATGCACATAATATTATTTCCTTATGCGTGCGTAAATTGTCATCATTGTCTTTATTACCGTCAACACTTTAAGTTCTGATGACGGGGAACAGATATCATACACGGTTTCAAAATGATAGACATTGCAATTGAAATTGATTAATTTTGGTCACTGGCCTACTATATGCCGGGCGTAAATCAGTGTGTACGCCATGGCTTTACTATAGCAGGAAGTGACATTTTCCTCGATTTATGTCAAGGACTATTGGTACAACCCTTTCGTGAAACGCGTGTATCGTCATGTCTATAGTATTTTCAAGTGACATGCGTGTTTGACACATCTTGGGTATACATGCACATACATTGCATTCATGGTTTCAATTTTCTTTTCGTCTTTCACACCAGAGACGAGTGATGTGCTTATATTTATTTGTGACTTTTTAGCATAGTTCCAGAACATTTATGTAAAATGTTTGTCGAAGTATTGGGCTCATGTGTACTGTATAGTCATTCTGTATATGACTGTGAAATATGTGACGTTCCGGTATAAAATGTCTATCAGCTGTCTATCATCTATAGACAAGTTGTCAATTTCATGATGCTGATTGATGACTACTAGTATGTTTATTTCTCCTGTCCACGGTTACGTGAAACATGACAAGTCTGATCCATGTCAATATCACACGAACTGCAGATGTGTATATTCAAAGCTAAAACGATCTTATTTTATCCTCAATTTTCTGGAACACTTGCTCTTCTAGATGGCATACCATACGTCCTCGAGACCCAGAGTCATTGACTTCTCTTTCATACGCTGCATTAGTAGCTCAGGACCTTCATTTAGAGGATGGATGGCATGATATATAATATATCTACACGTGATAATAAACCTAGTTTATAACTCCATATATTTAACGGATATTTAATAACATTGTAATCAATTTGAAACTTAGTACTATAATATGTTACGATTTGTCTATGTAATATACCTCATAATCTACCTATTGCATGTTGTTCCTTTATCAATTAGCAATTATTATACCCTATTTATCAAAATGCTACTGTGTAATATATTGTACGAGGAAATAATGATACTATTGTTGAACCTCAAATGCTACATATTTAGGAATATTCTTTAACATAGATCGATTTCCATCTTCGAATCATTTACACTATCAAAGTCTGTGTCTCGCATCCTCTAAAGCAGGCCAAATGTCTGTTACATACGGTACACGGGCGTAGCATAACGGTATACTATCTTTATTGGGTCTTTGTCTTCATGATGGAGCCTCGGAGATGACCCATTGCGTGTCAATATATTACATAATACTGATCGAGTACTTGCTACAACGTCATTTATTCAAATGAGTCATAATATATAGCGGCAATTATACTTCAGTCAATACGGTACATTATAGACCTACAGGCGCTTCATCTATAGTCTACATTTAGACTGTTTTATACTCTACAGTACGTTATTAATATATTATCTAATCGTACATATGAACAACGTTGTCTCAGATTATGAACCAGCCGTATATTTGTAGTTGGATATGCAGGTTATAAGAATACAACACGCCTAAAGGTAACTTTTCAGCGCGTGTGGTATTTTGTATATATCCGTTATCGATTCATGTCTACAACATTTGCTCTAAGCGATATGTAAGTAATAATATCATCTGTTTAGATAATCTATCAGATATACCCGATACATTAGTAGGCCTATATCTCGTTTTATACTAACATGTAGCCTGTATACCCAGCAAGCACAAAACGTTTTATAACGTCATCATAACGTTGTGTGGACGTTACCTCGTATTGTGACGTTCACTAACGTTGTCAAAACGTTATATAGGTTAATGAGCTATCCAGGAATTGCACTAATAATGACATAGATCTACTTTAATATTTAAAAAAAAAATTGTTGGCATTAATTATTCATTTAATAATTAATATTCCCGGCTTCTGTATATTTTTTTAATCAGAAATTATGGCCAATTGCTATGATAAAGTGTGGACTGTATATACGTCAATTATTTGAAATCCGCGTAAACGACATCCACTTGCCATTGTTATTGGTTGCCCTAGCTGGTAGATTGTCCATTAATGTTTACTCTCCAACACTAGACTATAGACCGTCACTACACAGGTAAAAACAAATACGCCACTGTACTGAGTGAGAGGACGTGAACGAGAGACTCGCTCGGGGTACAGCTGCGAGTCTGCGATACCCTGCGTTGATTGGCTAACGGTAACGTCAATCATCCCCATGGGCGGAGTAGGTGTTTGTTCATGCTCGACTGGCGCAAAGAGACGAAATGTACTACAGTATTCATAACTATCACGAACATTATTTTCTCAGCGGAATAGAGGAGTGGTATTATCGAACTATTGAATCATCCTTTATTTCAACCGATGAGTGTTGAGCGGCCTATGTTTTATATAGAGGGGAAAAGTATGCAAGGTGTATCTACACTGCAGCATGTGATAATGGATAACTAATAAATTAATCTCTTAATTTTCTCTCTCTCTCTCTCTCTCTCTCTCTCTCTCTCTCACACACACACACACACACACACACACACACACACACACACACACACATTATTTATTACGAATTGTAAGATGTGTTTATGAATGCGTGTATTAGTTGCATGTGTAATTATATATACATGTAACGTAGAAGATGCACATGAAGAAATATAGCTGCTATAGATAGTGATGTTTTTAATAATACTGGAAGAAGCAGTTGATAACCGCTTGTTCATCTTCGTGTGTTTCTAACTAAAAAATCTATCCAAACGTTCTTTGGTAGATGCTAGTAAGTTACAAAAGTTAGTGTTTTTTAAACTGTCTGGTGTAACCGGAAAAGTAGTAGGTAGTAGGGTAACCTTTGTGTATACAAGGGCGTGGCTTATCCCCACAACCGTGTATCAATCCAGCCGAGACGATGTCAATCAATAGAGAGAGGCGGAGCTTTCTGACGTCACTCACCTAGTGCATGCATTCGCTACCGTGGGAGAACTACGTTCAAAGAGGGCCAGAGGAATAACCCTCTATGTTTTTGTGTATATGAACCGACATACAAGTGGAATCATGATAACAATAACTTAAATTGGTATACGTACTATGGATTCCACGTGTTTGTGTGACTTGTGATGCTACGAGAGGGCCGAGAGGTGTAAAGGTGTGTTACAGAGAGCGAGAGAGAGGATATATTTTCTCGGCCGCTTGTGAAGCACTAACGACACGGGACAGGAGTTGTGACAGACGCGCTTCGCGAGTGCACCTGGATAGTGGATACCTTATGAGTTGCCATCGCAGTGCTCCCGCGACGTCATGTACAAGTTAGGCCAGTGTTTAACAACCACTGTATCCCGTGATGGTAGCTAAGGAAATGGGGGTCAGTTTGGTAAGATAACCAGCTGATTTGTGAAGCTTTCGCTCGGCGTCAATCTCAGGTGTGTATGCAACATATACAACGAGCGTTCGCGCAACACCCGTGCGAGCAACAGTTATAACATGGCCTCAACGAAATCACGCCTGGTTAGGTCCATGTTCAAACCTCCATATCATGTTGTGTGTTTAATATTATTACAATTCCTAGTAAAATTCTCACGTCAAACGGGGCAGGGACCAGGAAGATTAGAGTTTACTGTGACTGAAGGCTTGCCTGTTGGAACAGTGGCAGGCAAAATCAATACCATACCTGGATACTCATATCGTTTGTTAGAGTCTTCTCCATATTTCTCTTTAGAAAGTTCCACGGGCAATATCAAAACTTCTCAAATTCTCGACAGGGAAAGTTTAAGGAAAGATGTCATTAATCTGGTAATTATCGCATCATCAAATAACAGTCCGACAACTTCCATTGAAGTCGACATTACGGTTTTAGATATAAATGACAATAAACCCGTCTTTTCTGAACGAGTGTGGAGTACAATTGTGCCAGAAAACTCAAAGGAAGGCTTCCAGATTCTTTTAAACACTGCGACAGATTTAGATAAAGGTGAAAATGGAACTATTGACAGTTATGAAATTATATCTGGAAACTCAGAAAATAAATTCAGATTAATTCCGCCGAGTACGGAGACACTGCTTATGTACTTGGGCGTAAGTGGTACATTAGATCGTGAAACTAAAGACTTTTATCAGTTGAATATTTCGGCTAGCGACAATGGAAATCCCAAACTTCGAGGATACCTTACAGTGGATGTGACTATCACGGACACTAACGATTATTACCCAACATTCAATCCCAGTGTATTCGAAGCGACAGTCAACGAGAGTGTCCCTGTCGACACTGCGGTTAGCATTGTTCACGCGACAGATCTCGATAAAGGATTAAATTCTGAGATAGTCTACAGCATTAACGATGACAACGACCACCAGTTCATGATCGAAGAACGCACCGGTGTGATTCGGACGTTGCGGACGCCACTGCGGTCGTGCCAAAGGTGTTCGCGGTCGGTGTCCAAGTGTATCCCGAACAGCTGTCTCATCACCATAGAAGCTGCGGATCGAGGGTCGCCATCTTTGTCGGGTCACGCGTACCTCACCGTCATCATACAGGACGAGAACGACCACGACCCGGTCATCACGTTCACCCATCTGCCCGATCCGACCAAAGACTACTCTACTGTCGACGAGAACGTGAAGAGCGGTCAGAACGTGGCTTCGATCAGCGTCAGCGACGCAGATTTGGGTGAAAACGGCCAAACATCCCTTAGCATTATCGGCGGCAACGAACTCGGACATTTCAAGCTCTTCTCCATCAAAACTCCTGAAGTCGATCTGAATTTGATCAGCGTCATTGGAAATTTGGATCGAGAACGTGTGGCGATTTACAACCTCACTGTTAGGGCCGTGGACCACGGAAACCCACAGCGCCACGCTGTCAGCCATCTTGTCATCTACATCAGCGACGCGAATGATCACGCTCCAGTGTTTGAGAAACCCGAATACAGAGTTGACATGAGCGAGCTGGAACTACCGGGAAGCTTCGTCGCCAGCGTCATCGCTTCTGACGAGGACTCGGGACTCAATTCGGCTTTGATGTATTCCATTATCTCTGGAAATAATCTCAACTGGTTTAGGATCGATTCCATGACAGGGCTGGTGACCACCCAGGATACTATAGATCACGAGAGGACCAGCCAGGTCGTCATGAACATCTCTGCACGAGATGGAGGAGCTCAGACGTTCGAAAATTATACAACACTGATTGTGAACATTCTCGACGAAAACGACATCGTTCCTACATTCGACCAGACGAGATACGTCTTGGACAAATTGGAAGATATTCCAACAGGCACCACCATCATGACCCTTGTAGCTGCGGATGGAGATCAAGGCATCAACGGAACAGTGAAGTACCAGTTCCACCAGAGAATTAGCCAGATCTACCCAAATACATTCCAAATTAACCCTGTCAGCGGGAATATCACAACGACCAAGAGGCTAGACCGAGAGACTGTTCCCCGATACACTCTGCTGGTCATAGCCAGAGATGGCGGAAATCCGTCTCTTTCGTCCACGGCAACTGTGATCCTGAATTTGGACGACGTCAACGACAACTCGCCGACATTCCGACCCCAGCAGTACTTCAGCAGCATCCTAGAGACCCAGCCTCCCGGTTCCAACATCGTGCAGGTCTCTGCAGCTGATCCTGACGAGGGCATCAACAGGAAGGTGACCTACAGCTTCCATGGCAGCAACTACAATAGCTTCACCTTGGAGGCATCTACAGGATGGATCAGAACAACGAGGCAGCTGGACAAGCGAGTTCAGCCATATGTCCTGACAATCCGAGCAACAGACGGAGGCGGGAAGATGGCTTCTCCCGACGCCCGAGTCCAAGTCACAGTTGCCAGTGTTCAGGACATTGCTCCAGTGTTTCTCAACCAGAATTACGTGTTTTCCATAGAAGAAGATAGAGATAATCAGATACTGGTCAGCAGGAGCGTGGGCAACGTGAAGGCGACTTCTGATGGGTCATCCATAACGTATGCCATCACTAGTGGCGATCCATACGGAGTGTTCAGCATCGACCGGTCTGGTCACATCCGAGCAGTCAAGAAGGTGGACAGAGAAGTCCAACACGAGTACCACCTCAACATCATTGCAAGTTCGGGATCACGCTTCCGAGACGTCCCAGTGAAAATCGAAGTCACCGACATCAATGACAATAAACCCGAGTTCGTTAACAATGGATTTGAAGTCTCTGTTCTGGAGAATTGGCCAACGGGCCGGAACATATACCATGCCGAAGCCAGAGATCCCGACTTCAGAGCCAATTCCAGACTGTCATACACAATGACGTCTACTTCCAACGGTGTCTTCATGATAAAGCCAGATACTGGTGTCATATACCTCAATAAACCACTGGACAGACTCCCGAAGCGACGGAAGACTCAAACTCTGATCGTAACGGCCACGGATGCAGGAACACCACAGCTGTCTTCAACGACTGAGATCATGGTCCACGTGCAAGATGTGAACGACCACAATCCAGTCTTCCATAGCAGCCAGTACGAAAGATCCATCTACGAATCCAAGCCTGTTAATCAGCCGATATTTCAGCTCATCGCTTTCGACGAGGACGAGGGTCGAAATGGACAGCTTGTGTACAACATCACCCGAGGGAATCTGGAGCGCAAGTTCGGGATTTTTCCCGACGGGACATTGTATGTTGCACATGGACTTGATCGCGAAGAGAGGGATATCTACTCTTTGTCAGTGACTGTCAGCGACAGAGGGGTCGAACCAAGGAGCTCCGTCGCCAATATCACGTTCCACATTCTGGATAACAATGACAACAGACCTGTGTTCAGCAACAAGACGTACGATTTCCACGTGCGAGAGAACATGCCCCTGAGGACCTTCGTTGGAGCAGTGAGAGCTACGGATGCCGACATTGGACGAAACTCGGAGATCATATTCTCCGTGGCGGCTGACCAACGGAACTTCAGCATCGACGTACAGACTGGTGGAATCGTCACGTTGAAGTCCTTCGACCGAGAGACCCTTCAGAAATCGATGGGGAGGAGTTTCTATGCATTTGAGGTCACTGCCACTGATAACGGACTAAAGAGACTAAGCGAAAATGCTGTGGTGAGAGTTCATGTCACGGATGACAATGACAGTCCTCCTGTATTCTCGAGGCAGATCTACACCAGCACCGTGGTCGAAGACGCCAAGCTAGGAGCACGAATTACGGTCGTCACAGCAACGGACGAGGATATTGGGGAGAACGGGGCAATATCTTACACGTTCTTGACCGGGAACGAACAGAAACATTTCAAGATTGACGAAACCACGGGACTGGTGTCTCTGATCGGACACCTGGATAGAGAGACTCGTGACCACTACAACCTGATCATCCTGGCTACGGACTCGGTGGACGCCAGCAACCAGCTGAGTGCGACGGCAACACTTTACGTCACGGTCGCGGATGCCAATGACAACGCACCCAGGTTCTTCTCCCAGCCGCAGCAGACCAGAATATCCGAAGCAGCTCTCCCGGGAGAGCTTGTGGCCAACTTCACCGCAGAAGACAACGACATCTCAAACAACGCCATCCTGTTCTTCGAGATCTCGCACGGAAACCGCGAACACTATTTCAAACTCGACAGACACACAGGCAAGCTCTACCTCAACAAGCCACTGAACTATGAGAGGACAAAGAAATACAATCTCACGATAGTGGTTTCCGATGCCGGTCAGCCAAGCCTCACAAACTCCACCCACTTCATCGTCAACGTCCTCGATGTCAACGACAACGTGCCCACGTTTGTTGATGGACCGATATCCTCGTCAATGCCAGAGGATTCCGCTGTGGGGAAGACGGTGGTCAGAGTCAGTGCCATAGATGCGGACTCGGGACAGAACGGAGAGATCCGCTACAGTGTCATCAAACAGGAGCCCGTGGGCAATCACTTCAGTATCACTCCAAACACCGGAGACATCTATCTCGATAAGCCTGTGGACAGAGAAAAGGAGGCCATGTACCATATCACTGTCATGGCCACGGACCAGGCAGCCGATCTCAGAATGAGGCTGTATGCCACCAGGACGGTTACCATCACCATCACCGATGTCAATGACAATGCCCCGATGTTTCTGTCCCCCAATACCATCCCCGTTCTTTCGTCGGCCACGAGGGGCATCATCGCCAGCATCGCCACGAAGGATCCCGACGAAAGCGTAAACGGACAGGTGACAATTACGATGACATCGGGAGACGCATCTCTGTTTTCCGTGTCATCCACCGGGCAGGTAAATCTCTTGAAGCAACTTCCAAGTTCACCGCTGAAATATTCGATGACCCTTCGATCCCAGGATCATGGTCACGAGATGAAGTCAACCGAAATGAAATTTACTGTCATCGTGACATCGCCTTCCAACGATGGACCGGTTTTCTCCAAGCATTCATATGTCGGAACTGTCGCAGAGAACTCAAGGAATGGTACAAGTGTGGTTCAAGTGGAGGCAACTGCCAGGAATTCCGTGGAATTTTATATTACTGCAATTTCTGGATCTGTTGGACGACTGTTTGAAATTCATTGGAGTACCGGTTTGATCTCAACTACTCAGATACTGGATAGGGAAATTTTACCAGAATACATTGATGTGACAGTCTACGCCATCGAAACTGGAGGAAACAGACCAAAAACTCGCAAAGCTGAGGTAGGAACTAGTTTTATTATCATTTTTAATATGGAAACAAGACGATCACAATATTTATGAATTTTAAAACAATATTGAAATTGAAATTATTATTTTTCCATATGATTGCGAATTAATTAATTCATTTTATAGAAAATGCTTTTCATTATAATAACATAACAAATACTTGAATTTTAATGAAGCATAGTGAGATTTGCATGTATAAAGGCAATAAATTCACTAATTTATTAAACAAAGCTTGTTTATGTTCAACTGTTCTGAAGACAGAGGTACAGTTCTGAAGAAAAAGGTCTTGTTTCCATATTACATTCAATGGTCACATCATATTACTTTCACTTCTGATATCATTTCTCCAACACCTCTGACAAAACACAATGTGCATGACACTGCTCAACATGCAACCCAATACATGAGGCACCCATTACAAAGCTTGTGATTGGATGTCAGTGACCATTACTATATCGTTATAAGTCCCTGTTGCCTTGACAAACAAAAGCTGTCCTACCGTCCTAGCATGCAGCAAGGACATAATTGTCACCTTTGCGGTGACAAAGTAAATATACACAAGTTTAATTACGTCCCACAAACAAATCAATCCTTGGTTGTTTGACGTTTCAAGTTTTTCGTGAATATTTTATCTTGATAATTTATCTCGAGTGAAATTCAAAATTCAACCTGCTGAAAAGTTTATGTTCAGAACTTGAATTAAATTTTTTTAATGTTTATGTGCTTGATACCACACAACTGCAGGTTCAATGCGACGCATAATGTGATTTATTGTATATATTTCTATAAACTCTCAATATAGGATTAAATAGGACCCTACCTTCATTTTAGTTTTTCATACATTGATAGTGAACTACAAATGTAGGGGTTAAACAGTGATAATCCAATACTATCAACTTTATAAAGAGATTTGCGATCAAAGTAACATTTTATTAGGAATGACCAAAGTGCATATTTTATTATATTGCACGTTGCATATTTTGACACAGTTTCTCAATAATATGATTAAATATATTGTGGTTTTACTACCGATATATTGTCCCCGTGACACAGTTCGTCTATCCGGATATAATCAATAACAACGGCCATAAAATACGGCGACCGAGCATAGGGTACCTCTGACAGGTATATCCAACAATTCCTGGATACCTGTGGGACAATAGTGCTGTGCAGGTAAAAATCTGGCCCCACCTGGTGTCGTACTTAAACATCGGCTCTGGCATATATATACCGTGAAGCAAAGACCCCCAAGTCTATCAATGGCAGTCCATTGTTCATGCTCGTTCGCAACTGATCTATTGGGTATTTGAGGCTTGTTTCCGTGGTGGATTGAATGCGGTGTGTGTGCATATGGGCTTGATCTGTTTAGATTGGCTCCACTTTCTGCTGTGCCACCCTATATCACCACCATAGTCCATGATTCAGCGTCCAATGACACTCAGCTTGTCTGCTTATGTCTGTGGAGTGGTGTAGTGCGTATTGGGTGTCACTTGTAGGAATTTCTCCCCACTTAATAACCATGCTTTCTATCTGATATCTCCAACCTTCTATACCGTAATATGTTAATCTGCTCTTTCAAATTGTCCATCATTTCAAGGGTAAGGCTTAATTCCTATCAGATTGTATTCCATATTGAAAATTTATTGATAAATCTTTTATTTATTTATTCATATTTATTAATGTTTTGTATTTTTAAGAAAGACAATTTATATATGTGTATGAAAATTGGAAGTTTCAATGATGAAGGGCACATAAGAACTGTTTTGAAAACTGTATATAATTCAAGCTGTGACGTGTTAATTTAAATTATCAATATACGACATGTATTTATGTATAGAATTTTGAAAGATTCAATAACCCAGCTAGTAGTTATACTACTCGGCATGTTTTAGTAACAGTAGTTTGTCCCATGGAAATGACGAACAACACTGCTACTACTACAAAGTTACTAACAGTTATCATGTGCTAAATAGATTGTTATCCAATAGCTACTGTAACACACATACCTAACTGGCCATACCTTTCTACCTCTACCTCGCCTTCATTCAAATATTCAGATATTTCTTTGTCCACGATAATAGGGTTTCAAGGTGAATTTAAGAATTCACTCCAGTAAATACAAAGTTGATTTACGTAGCACAATACCAGTGCACTGACATTACCCCAGATCAACGAGAACAAGAATACTAATTTAACTCAGCACTGAAATACGTCGTTGATGTAATGACGTCGCTGTTTGCGGAACACGACATGGTTTCAAATCTACCTAGGTAACGGATTCGTCTGATGAGTTTGTCAATGAGTTGTCCAATGTCTTTGTTCACGGTGTTCAGTAATTTATATCCTTTGAACTCTCGTTGATTGAAGGTAGTTTTCTTCATTTACGTATGCAGGTATGCTGGTTGGAGGGTAGCAAGGAATTTGTGTATTTTTAGTCGGGAATATAGGCTAATCAGTTGAGCTTTTAAAACCATGTTACATATCCTGGTTAGATAAAATTGTATGGAAGAATTTTAATTGAATTTAAAGCATTGAATGTGTATTTTCACATTTAAGTATAACATTATATAATTCTTTATAATTATTTTTTATTTATAATATGTTTGAACATTTAGTTAAATGAAAGAAACTAATGCACATTTATGAAGACAATTTACATTTTTATGACATATATTTAGCAATTAATAGATTGGCTAACCAAATTAGAAACTATTTTTACAAATAAATGGGTATTTATTAGTAAGAAATAATTAGTAATTAATAGGTATTTTTTATTAGTATATAATGAACAAGGTATTGTATTAAGTATATGATGAAATAGGTATTTTATTAAATAAATAGAGTGTCAACACATCACTGCATCATGCTACAGAGATTTTCACCTGAGAATCATGCTGTCGAACAACTCAGTCGATATATGGGACTATCCTTTGTATGCTGTGGAGTATTTAGAATTTAAATTGCTATCGATGGAGCTTCAGCATAAATAGCCTGCATCGGAGGGTCTCCTTCGAGACGAGTAATGATTTTTTACCTGTAGCCAGGTATTCCTATTTAACCAATCAATGACACTCGGGCTGTTGTGGCTAATTGGGTCAACTAGTTCAGATATTTATATGCCACCTCTTCGAGTTTTGACTATATCTGATGTTTTATCTATATCTATGTATTACAAGTATGTCTGATGTTTTATCTATATCTATTTATCACAAGTATGTCTGATATTTTATCTATATCTGTTTATTACAAGATCATTGTAAAAGCATTTATGGATATACAAACTGGTTTTGACATGTTGTGTATGAATTTCTTGATAAAAATTTATCGGCTTGATCAGTATTATGTTCTTAAGTAAAAGCCAAGAGATTCTGTCCAAGATGAACGTGACAATATTATATATGTTTTTATAATTCTTTTTCTTTATAAATGGATATTGAAAATTGTTATATTTGATAATTGGAACCACACTACGTATTAATTATGTACTAATGTAAAGAGATAAATGTGTTTATTATAGTGTAACTATTTTAATTTATCTTGTTGATATAGAAAGAAAAAAACAGACATTTTTTTTAAAGGATTTCTTTTAGTTCAAATACGAAAGGTAGATAATATTCCTCAATTCTCCATACTCAACGTAGTGAAAGTGATGGTTATAAGGGTCATAAGGGTTATTATAAGGGTTATTATAAGGGTTATTAGGGTTATGCACTGTAAATGAACAAATATATCCAAGCTAATTGCTAGGGATGTACTGTGGCACAAACATGTCCTAGATTGATATCTAGAGGGTAACACTGGGTAATCGTGCTCCAATGACTTGACTGGCTTTTCGCCTATAGGCTTCACGCTCCAATGGTCTTGGTGTTCTGGGTTAAACCATGTATAAACAGAGCAGGGAACTTTGCGATATATATCGCTCCATCAGAACTGACACTGGTGCGTCAGATATGGACGTTGTGCTGTCAGGGGAGGGGATTGCTACAATGCTTGCAAACAGGAGGACACTGTAAATTTATAAAAAGTTGATCCTGTTTTGGTTTTTTTCTTGTTATTTTTGCTATACCCATGATTTTTTAGCTCAACTGGTGTTGAAAAGGCATCTGCTTGTGCAAAAAAAACAACTTTGTTTTCAATAAATGTGATAACACTGATATGAACACGATGATTGAATCTAAAGTGGTTTTTTTATTGAATATATTTGACCATGTTCATTCATATTCAACATTAATATCTAATGTTTTCTTTCATGATAATTTTGTTTTTAATTTTACGGAAAAAAAAAGTTTAAAAAAGTTATTCATGCAGGATGTAATTAGGAATACTAGTGATATTCTCAAACATGGAGAGAAGTTCGTAAGGCCCAAATTCTTTTAATCATTGGCTCAATTCCAGGATTTTTGTTCGTTTGCTTCCTGGGAGAGCTGTGATAGGTATGAACACATTGGATGGCTGACTGCTCAATATATATCAGTACCTGAACATTGGTAACCAATACCTGTTCTCTAGAGATTGTACTGCATTAAAAGTCCAATCCAAATATCTAATATCTCGTTGAAATCATCATAAAATTTCTTTATTTCTTGTGCAACTTAATATTGTTTGTTATCCGAGTTATTTAATCCGCTATTTAATATTTATCAGTTAATTGATCAGAATTTTTGTTAATTCTACATTTTGTTTTTGTCATTGATGGTGAAACATAATCAGAAAGATTATTTGCATTATCTTTCCTAATTTAAAAAGAACAATTTTGAAATACAAATGCATAATTTGAATAAGATAGTTATATCCAATATCAGCTTAAAATGTCTTCAAAGTTATAAATAATGTCATCGATTACAAAATATCCTGCTGAGTTGATCACTACGTTGTCATTTCTTTTACATTAAAATCTCGTATTTTTCACCAATTAAATTGAATCTTTTGACTGCTAAGGAGGAAAACCTAATCATCTCCAGATTATTTCCAATGTTTTCATAATTCACGATCATAAATGGACCTCTCGAATAATGCCTTCTATTGCACCACCTGAAAGTTGCCTGAAAGTTGCAAGAAGGCATCAATTATGGAGTTCCATGACACTTGACCCCATCCTGAGCGTGTGAGGTTTTATGATCATATTCGCTTCTTGATTATATTTCAAACCAGGCTGAAATGTGATCTGGGTCCATGCTATTGGTTTGCAGATTGAAACGATCTGCAAACAAGATGCAAATGGAATATTGGTGTACTGATAAGTGTACTGATCAATACATGTGATAGGTGTACTGATACATTTTAATAGATATACCAACTGTATATTGTATGGTATAGTTTACATGTATGGTATGGTATAGTGGCTATTAGAAATGTTTAACAGAGGATGAAGTAATTTTTAACTAGAATGTCTTCATTAACATAATTTAAATAATTAATCAAATTCAAATTGATGTAAATAATACTATATCATATATTTTGAAAGTACGTTGGATTATACATGATATAAAGTTGCTAATACTTATAAATACCTTTTAATACCATAACATTTATTACTAATGTCTATCAATAATTAAATTACATAATTATAATAGATGTATTATCTACATCTTGCATTTATAATTAGAATTTGTTTAGTGCTTTGTACTCAATTATTATTTTAAATATTAACATTCATTACTTTCAAATTCTATTTATGATTGCTTATCACGATTTATTATTTTATACCTGATTATTGAATGTAGAAGATTTATACAGGTTAAGTAAAGATAAATTTATTCATTTATGTACATGTTTATTAGATATGTCACAGTCCAACCTTGTATAATAGATAGTAAATTTTACGAAAATAATAAAAAGAAATTTATTGGCGTACGTTTTGACCATCTTGAAAACTCTCTTAATGACCATTGTAACACCAAGACATGTACTCAGTTAATGTTATGTCATTGAAATTGACAAAATATCAAATTTACAACTGTACTTGTAATACCATTTTAGAATTTAATTTTTTTTACGGGTTTAACTGTACCTTTTTGTTGGGGTTCAAACCAGGGTCATCTTGATCGTTGTTGAGATATATGAATATTTTTTCTGGTAGACAAAAAATGTATCTAATAAGACATGCATACTACATAATTGAAATTGACAAAATATAAAATTTATACCGATACTTATATTCGTATTTTACAAATCAAATTTTATTACTGATATAATCGTGCCTTCTTGTACGATTGTACAGAGATTCAAAATGAGTTCATCTTGAGCGTTGTGGAGTTACGTAGGTATTTATTAATGCAGGTAGACGTAGGTATTTATTAATGCAGGTAGACCTATCAAGCTTTGGCAGGGTTCTTTCTAGCAACGAGAATATTAATGTCGTGCATTGAACCCTTGCATAGTAATAGCTCTTAGGGGTAACCAGGGTGGAGAGGGGTGGTTATGGAATCCCAGTGGGTGGGTAGATGGGACTGGGTGTGTTGGAGATTGGGTGGGTCCCCCATTAGGCTAGTTTATTCATATATGGCAACTAAGTTTATTAACTTGCAAAACATATTTTAAGGTACATATATTTTCTGTTTATGTTTCATGACTCCTAATAAATACACATTTTCTTTTGATGAACCATTTAAGCCATTCCAAGTTCCCAGAATACACAACATAATAACTACCAAAGGAGCTTGTGATGTGAAACAGATAACTTCATACAGATACAGAACTTAGAAGTTAAACAGCACAATTGCTTCTAATATGGTACTACAACAGTAACTTCAAGTTTTCTTTATATTTATACTTAAATTTAATAATACAAATTAAAAAGATAAAGTAAATTATTTCCTGGCTGTAGATCATGAACATATTACATGTATTAGCAAGTATCAAAACATCAATTGATTACAATCCCCAAATTCCAATATGACTGACACAAGAGAAAAGAAATATTTGTCTTTCTGCTTCGTTACAAACACGAGAGGTCTTGTGTGTCTTATGTCTTGTGTGTGTAGAGTCTAGAGATATACCGTACCTAAATATATATATATATCAATCATCCATTGACCGATGTTGTCCTCAATAACTGTCACAGACGATATTGTACTTTTCCCAGGTAGCTCTTCAGTGTAGAGAAAGGAAAAGACACCTATTAATCATTCTCAGCCAGCCAGAGCAAGTGCTGTGGTACTGTAGATGTGTTGCCATGGTAATGAGGTCCCTACAATGAGCGATATTGGCAGGGAGATGTCTATGAATGTTGTTGTCCGATGGTTCGGTATTCCGTCAATAAAATTTGTGTCAACAATGCAATAAATAGTGGCATGTTTAAAACAGTCGGCCCGTAAAGCTGATGAACGTGATGAACTTGTTAAAAATGATTTCCCATCGTTTTTGTTCATGTGGCTATTGTTTTTGTGTTTGTTTTTTGTTATTACTTTGCAAGCATTCTAGTATATTATAATATTGTTTTTCAAGTTAACATTTAAAGGAATAATTACTGGAATAATAATAAATAATAATAATAATAATAATAATAATAATAATTATTATTATTATTATTATTATTATTATTATTATAATAATTAATAAATATAATAATAATAATAAATATAATAATAATAAGATGAAGAATACATTATAATAATAATAATAATTATTATTATTAATATTAATTTACCGCGTATTGGTGAAATATTTTCGCTGCGACGTAAAACAATAACTCCCACATTAATATTAATAACAATAATTATTTGGTTTAGGGTTTCGTCTTCTGTACATGCTGAAAGTAATTTCTTTTTGTGGGGAATGTGTTGTGGTTCTGTTGGAAATGCTATGAACACAAGGAGGGAATCACACCCGTCTCCCAACCAACCTCCAGATGACATTTGCCATGCAACTACTCCTAATGAAAAACTAACAAGTGATCAGGTGTCTAGGCAGGAACTGGAGTTGTTACAGTATCTGGTCTTGCATCATATTTAAGATTCCATTTGCCTGAAAGTGCCATTAGGATAATAGTATTTTCTCAGTTATGTTAATAATGAGGAAAATATTTGTTTAAATATTTAAAATATGTGATATTTGGTGTATATATGTACCTGTATTTTAAATCTGTATTTAAACTGCTGTTTGCTACAATGTTATATAACTGTTCACGTTCTAAGATATATTTAAGAGGACTAATCCAGCCAGGTATATCCTTCAAACAGTTTGATTTTCTGAGAAAGCCGACAGATCAAAAGGATTCAGTCTTGTGAAGTCAGTCCTGGAGCTTATTTCAGTCCAGAGATCTATCACCCTCTTGGTCACATGGCGTAACCTCACATCACAGGAGCCTTCTTAAACACAGGGGTCGTGTCGAACAATTCAAAACAATCCCTTTTTTTCTGCCACTCTGATGATCCAACACAAGCTAAGTATGTTCTTACCAAAATCCTCGGGTGTAAATTACAAAGAGGTTTCTGCTGCTTAAGTGAAATCTGGTGATTGAAACAGATTCTGAGGGTGCGTTGCATAATAATCTGAGAAGAGAGGGGGCGTAGTATTGTCCCCTTGTCTGATCCCAATGTTGAGATTATGCCTTAGGGGTCGTGGATGGTAGGTATTTGATCCCTAATCGTGCTAATCATAGTTGCTGTGGTTACCAAATTCAATTTATGCATTGTACCTGAAAATGATTCTCTTTATCAAATTGTATTAATCTGAAAATTATTATCTTTATTAAAATTGTATTAATCTGAAAATTATTCTCTTTATCAAATTGTATTAATCTGAAAATTATTCTCTTTATTAAATTGTATTAATCTGAAAATTATTCTCATTATTAAATAGTATTAGTAGAATTTTTAGAACAAGAATTGGTTTGAATAAATATTGAAATGGATAATAGTTTATGATACTAGTAGTTTGTTATGATTATATATTTTTTTATGGTATATTTTATGAAATTTCAATGATTTTTCCCATCATACTGTTTACAACAGTTATGACAAAAGTAAATCTTCTACAAACAGGAAGTTCCAAATGAATATTGTTTAAAATCTGTTGGCTTCAATGTTTCCTGTGTTAGATCCTCCTGTGGATATTTTTCAGATGTCACCGAGTATCGAGACTTTTAAAGTGTCGCGTTCTCTTTTGAGACACGCCATGTGTTTGCAAACATGAAAACTTGTGTATGCACTAAGCCGCCTTGTTTACGACAAGTGAGCTAAGCCAGTTCCATGTTTACAATACATGTGTAAATGCGACTTTATGCAGTGGTTTAAACTAAAAATTATGTATGGCAAATAGTATTTGAAAGTAGAAAAGTTATCTTTCGACTTCAATGTAAGTTTCTGTTGTAAGGGATTGAAAATACATGTATATGAAACATTTTGAAATATTATTTTCCCTTAATGCATTTTCTCAAAACTTGTCATCTTGTTACATAATAATCAGTGAAATATTCCTGCTGTTACATAAAGCACTAATTCAAACAAATGTTACGTAAATGTTACAAAAATATATCAATGGCAGCAATATATTGGAAACAATTCAACAAAATATCAGAAATACATATTGGAAAGTACACATGACAAGTCAATCACCATGATCACCCATGCTAAACCTTGGCATGGGGTACTACTTCATTTCGATGAGCAGCGATCATTGAATTGAATACTATCATGTTTTGACAAAGATTTGCGGAAGAATTAAAAAAAACTTGTTTCAGCGTTCAAGGTTATTTGACAAAAAAAAGTGTATATTCAGCTAGCATTTCTCTGAGCAGCCATAATAAAAATAGCAAGCTGGCTGACCTTGTTATATATCTGTTGTGTGAAAGTCAGCAATATAGCTGTATGAGACTAGATGAGACCACGACCTCCAGGTTCGAACAAAGACCTATGTTCAATAACTTTATTTACACACAAACCACGGCTCTAATGATATTTCCCTCACACCTCCTTTCATTATAGTTTGCAGGTTTATGGTAATACTATTACCCAGACAGCTATAAATTGTAAACTTGGATTATTTTCATGCCTCCAATTAATAGAGAGTTCTTGGATATAAAAAGTGTCACACAGTCGGTTAAAAGGTACTAGAATAGCAACTAAATTTTCACAGACATAGTTTCACACAAACGAGAGAGGAAAAAATACAATAAGCGGGTGTGTATTAATAATATATTGAATATTATATATTGTAAAATTATCAGGTTGTTGAATAATTTAATCATGGATATGTTTATTGGTCAGTCCATGTATGTATATATATAAATTGTAACTGTTAACATTATCTATTTAGTCACAGTTGAATGATTCCAATACCACATTGTGTTTCCAAGATCTAAGTCCAATTCTAAATACATTATTTATGAATATTGTTGATAAGTCTCGATATTTTGTTATTATTTTTATTCATGAAATGTGACAACTTAATTTAACATTTTGGTTTTGTTGTCAATATTTGCTAAATTGGTCTTTCATTTGTATGTGAAAATATTTCGAGATTGATAAAATTACCTCGAGATAGGTTGTATAAGAGAAGTTTCTGGTAAAGCAATAAATATCTATCGAGGTATCTTGGCAATGACATTATTTAATATTTAAGATGACAATACATCGACATTATTTAATATCTCAAGATGACATTATTTGATGTCCATTGACCAGATAACATCTGATGCGCCTGAACTGCCGTTGTTCTCTAATGTCGACGGTTTTCATTGTGAGAAAACCAGCGTTGTCAACTGTTTGCGTGAGGGTCTCATCATTGCTTCAACGGATGGAGTTGTGCAATCGTTCATTGCAAAGAAGCGTGCTGTTTCCCTTGCCAAGGAAGACGTGACCTTGAATGGAAGGTCGTTTAGACGCCATTCAAATCCTCGAGGATGCGGGCTGGGCGACCATTGACAATAGTGGGATTTTCAGTTGGCGATTATTGCCTCATTTGTGTGGACTATGATCTCTCGAGCTGATCTAAACTACATTTATAATGTTGCAAACATATACCAGTGTATACAATATTTACAACAAGATATAAGTAACATGAGGAAGGAACATATATTCTGCTATTAAAATCTTTACATAGTAAACTCCAATAAAACATTTGCGTGCGTGTAAATACTTATTGTTATGCATGTTTACTCAGCTACTGGCATTTCTTTTGAATAGCTCACTTGGTTCATGTTCATAGGGATATTGTGTCTTCAATGAATGTGAATATGAAATATTACCATCACATTTTCACCAAAGTTGTGTACATAGTTTATGTATGGTTTGGTTCAGATTCATGAACTACACAAATTTGAAATCAAATATGTTCTGTGATGACAATGAATTAAATTTGCTGTCATACAAGTCATAGTACCAAGATAATCACATCAAATGTCATGCTAATATGCTACAATGATATAAGTTACATACAGTTATATCAACATTCAGCCGGATTACACCTCTCTCTTGTCTGCAGCATGAAACAATAAATATCTTCTTGCTTTTGCTGAATAAGAAAACAACAAACATGAAATTATTCTCCTTTTCGTTAATTTGTCAGTGGGATTTGAAAAGTAAAAGCGAGAACCTGCAATGGAAACTCCCCCCCCCCCCCACTTAATCCGTCGACCAACTTTGTCGGCCTTCCAACACCGGACAGGCATTTAGCACGCTTCCGTCGGAATCTACGCAGGAATCTCAGCAACAGTTTGTTGTATATGGGTGGTCATGATGAGCCCTCTAGACCGGAATGTAAAGCCGAGGTGATACTCACGAATCGCAATCCGCAGTTTTTCCACATTCCTGCATTTTAGAAGACCTGGATTTGAAAAGGTCGCTGCCAACACTTGATAAAGAGCTGATTTGAAATTGGTTGTATTTATGTCGAAATGTATTGAAATATACTTCCAAATTTTCAGTTCGCAGTGTTTTTCACATTCGTAATTTTAAACAGACCCGCTTTTAATGGGATAAAGCTTTTAAAGGGACAAGGCCAACCCTGGGTAAAATAGCTGATCTGTGATTGGCTGTGGCTGTGTTGATATCGATATGTATCGTATTATACTTGCAAATCTCAATCCGCAGTTATATCACATTCCTACTTTTTAACAGACCAGCTTTTTAAGGAATGATGCCAACCCTGGGTAAAAGAGCTGATTTGTGATTGGCTGTGTTGATCTTGAGATAAGCGGCAGTTTGTGTTAGCAATAGATACAAATGTATAAACCACCTGTTGTATACAGGTATTAGATCCATGTTCTGTCTAGAAGTGTTTCCTGGATCTTCCTAGTATGAAGTTAGTTGTCAATAAGAGGTATTTGTACAACTAATAATTTCCAAACATCTGTAGCTGACAGGTACTCTTCAAGAATTTGCAGACACGTTAGAAGAATAATGGCTCAATATTCCTTCAGACATCTTGGAAAAAGTTTCCCCACAAAATATCTGCTGGCACTTAATTTAATAATGTATTTTATAGGGCATCTGCAGTTGCCTGTAGGAGGTGTAAGATCAAATAGTCTTTCATATGTGTATTGAGTCAAAAGTGTAATGGGATACTATGAAATTTGAAAATTTTCAGGTAAATTGTATTAATAATGTACTGTTTTCCTATCATTGTTCACCGAAATTTCATCATTATTGAGCTAGTCCCATGGGCATCAATTCTTCCGATGCTGGATCTATGTCAAGGTAATGTTGATTCTTCAGTGAGTTTTAATTGCTCAACTCTGACAATGCGATTTTCATAGAGGACGATTGATTGATTGATTGATTGTAAACCCCATGAGATTGGCCTGGTGTTTTTGATGTAATCCTGATTATTGAGGTTTACCGTGCAAACTGAGTCGACTGTTCTAAGCTTCTTACACACAAGTCATAGAGAAAGAATAATAGGTTTAATATTGTGTTAAGGTATTTACAAATCATTACTGTGCTATTGAGATAAATAATGTCATTAGGATATGTTTTTTGTACAGTACAGATATTTTATTAGGTAAGGATTTAAAAACTGCTCTGTACTCGTATTCCTCATTTATATACTGAGCAAAATAAGAAACTTGACAATTTAAAAAATCAAATACTGTGTTCTACATTTCATATCTATGTCACATTTCTTAATTTGCTCAGTATACAACTCCTCAAATGAAATGCGTTCATTTGAAGTTTATGCAAGCAAAAGCATAAATCAGCTCAGGAGCTAGTTTATGTCCGGTTAATTTGGTAGTAGGCCATGATACCAACTTTTTATATTACTCTTGATATTTAAAGAATGGAAAACCAAAAATCATTACTTCTAAATGAGGTCCCTTGATGGTCTAAACATAGCTTCATTGTTCTCATTTAGAGCAGATATATAAAGCCAGGACAAAGATATGGTCCGTATTGACCCAGGCTGGCTTGATATCCCACGTGGGCTATAAGTATCATAAGGCCTTTTTGACATTGGTGCCATTTCCTTAGATCAGTAGCCTGTAAACCCTATTGTTAACTGCTGGCTTATTCAGCCAAGAAACAAAACCAAACATCCAGTTGTTGTTTGGATTTCACAGAGATTAGGAGTAGCATCAGGATATCGAGTAGGCCGAACTGTGGCTCGGACATTTCAGATATCGCTTCTGTAGCAATGTAGACTTTCTATGTTGGTTTAGCGATGGTTATCATAGGTATAGTGACATATGTAACATTAATAGTGTGTGGAAGTGGATTGGTAAGCAAGACAAAGCTTGTAACATATTTGGGTGATATATGGACTTACAGATAGGTTTGTTGTAAAGTACTGTCCGTAGACTTTCATTTTTCAGTACTGTAACTGTGCAAATTTCTGTGGCAAATCCAGTAAAGCAGTTTTGTAAATTAATATATATATATATATATATATTATATATATTTTATTTTTTCCCTATAATTTTCTTTCTTTTGTCCTCAAAGTAAACTTATTTAAACTTTTTAGAACAAACATAAAAGAAATACGTACACTTTTCTTCTGAGAAATGCCAGACATCTAAAGTTAATTAAAAGAACTTCGATAAGATTTGGTGTTGTTGCCTATTGAATTAATGTCACAAGACGACACCATTGAAGTTTTCCTGTTTTTAATTCCTTCCAAATTCACATTTGTCTTGGAGAAAATGCTGAAATGCTGTTTTTATTTTCTTTGACCAAAGCATGTGAATCCTTTGTAGTTTTCCCACATTTGACTTGGTGTCCAGTGAAATGCTTAATCAAGTTAATGTACAGCTGATGTCACTGTGATTCACAGACTTACATACAGTAGTAGAGAGTCTGGCTTGAGGCTATGTGCTTGCTTGATAGAAAGAACACATAATTTTACTACAAAAGTATCTTGGAGTTTGCCATGCCATATCATTGTTATAGGTTCTCCTCCCACTTTAAGCAGTAATATAAGCACATTGAGACATGTTCACAGATGTCTCAGATGTCACACGTGTCTCAGATGTCACGCAAAAATCCTTGTTTTTCTAACCATCCAACCATTTTCAATACAATGTATATTCATAAGAAAAAGTATTTTACAGTTAATTTATGTAATTGTAGATATATCTTTAATTATTTGGTCTTATGTAAATCTATTTTTACAGTACCATGTGAACCTTTGCACGGATATCATCAACAAGTTAGTAGATGTATATCACATGCCTCTGTCGCAGGTTGTCACTCCGTATCTTTACATAAAATAACAATGGCCAGTTTCATAGGCGACCAGACATATTCTCATTGAAAAAAATATATTTTTAGAATGATGTAAGACTTTTCAGAGTTCCTCTGACACATGAAAAGAGATATTTGTGGCTACAGCAGCACTTACCACAAATGTCGACATTACCAGTACGTGACATCCATACTTCGGATCAAAAAACCTCTAAATTCTTATGAAATTACCCACCTCGGCCATTCTGCCAAACTGTATCAGTTTACACTCTGTACCCTGCTATTTTCCTAATCCTACCCCACCCCACAAATATCGAGTTTTTTTCGAATACCTCCCCGTCCTTTTTACCAACTCACGATCTCAGATTAAATAAATCATCACAAGTTGTTATCATCATGAATACTTCAGATGTAAATATACCCAAACATGTAATAAATTACCTAGCTTTGATACCCGTAACAATACTTGTCATATGGCCTTTTACGAAGCTCGTCAAAGTGTGAAATTCTTTAAAAAAGTTTTCTAGCCACCATTCTTGAAGGGTGTTTATAATATAGACTAACCCAATTGTGAACGGTTCTGTAAGATTAAGTTATTGTGTTTTACCGTTTAAAAATGAACTCCCAAAACTTGGAGAAATTTAAATACAATCTGTTGGGATCATAATGTAAATGGCTGAATGATTCCTGCAGCGATGTTAAATTTCATATATATCCACTCACTCTTGGACAGAAAATTAAATGCAACAACTTTTGATATAAAGCAGATGAACTGTTGCAATGCTGGGTTATTAGTCATAGTTGTGGGCATCTCTGGTTGCACCCAGCAAGAAAAAGGTTAATGCAATGTAGTCCGGGCTTACATTTTACTTGGAGGTGGTGTCACAATTCTCATTTCTTGACACGTAATCCCCAAACTTCAGTGTGGTTGGAGGGTTGTAAAACATTACCGTGTTTAGCAATACATCCTGTTCCATGATCGCATTGTTGTGTGATGTTGCATTCGCCCAAATATATTGTATATTGTATATCGGTATATCGGTAACCTGGTGATTTTTTTATTTTATATGTTGCATGCTACTTTGTGCATGATATATGCATGTGATGTTTTGGATTTTCGCAAATAGGTATGAATTTTAGAGTGTTGGTGGGTTTTACCAATCATTGTGGAAGCTGTCACACAATTTTAATTTGATTTTTTGCTGTTGCAACCATTAGAAATTCTGTTTGTATTCAAGACATTCAACAGGATGATGTTGTTTGTATCACAGTGTTGGGTTCTAGAAAAATGAAAGATAATTGTGTGGTTAAAAAAATGACATATTTCTATATTAGAGAGGCACCTCAATTTATCAGTTGATGTTGACATTTGAACGCCTACTGTCTATTGTCTATTGTCAACAGTATAAAGCCTATTACTTAAGTGTCTACAGTCTATTGTGTACTGTCTACAGTTTATTGGCTGCTCTCTATTGTATGGTCATTGCATATGAGTGAAAGATTCGCTTTGCAACGTGTAGCTCCAAAATATCAAGTTTGTTGTCTATTGTTTACTGTCCACTGTTTAAAGTATACTGTCTATTGCCTACTATGGACATTATCATTTATCTATAGTCATGATAGCTATATTTATTTTGATACAATTGATGATGCAAATTTAACCAGCCATCTCATGATATATATAATTTCCTATAAGTTTAATGGTCATAAGATCTGTGGGAACATAATATGCTTTTAATCTATAATCTATTGTTTATTGCAAAGTATTGTCTTTTGCGATGCCATTTTTATTGCTTTCAAAATTAAAGTTAGTATTTTCCTAGGAGCCCTCACTTTATCACGTTTATTGCATCCATTGTCATCTTCACTTTCCTACAATAGTAATATTTACTAATAATGAACAGGAAAGTCACAGCTTATTGAACCAGGGTGATATTGCTGTTCTAATCACAAACATTTCTGCTCCTATTTCCAATACATTTAAACATGCGTCTCTGTTACCCAGACTCGTACTGTACCAGCGAGATCGGGTGACCGAGAATTAATGAATAGAAGTCAATATCTACAATAAAATGTTTCAATTTGTATCTCAATGATTGCAATGAAAACAGAAAGCCTATGGCAATTTAATTGCAGAGTTTGGCCTGAAAATATCGAATGTGATATCATGTTATTGCTCCAGTGTGATGAACACCTTCAGGTGTTATCAGACATTATAACCTTTATCGTGTTTATGATAATATATTCACCAAGACCACATGAGACATTATAACTTGTATGCATGTTTATGATTATATATTCATCAAGACCACATAAGACATAACATTTATCATCTTTATGATTTTATATTCACCAAGACCACATAAGACATTATAACTTGTAGCATGTTTATGATTATATATTCACCAAGACCAAAGTCTATATTGAATCGAGGCAATAACTTTAAATAAATGTCACTGTATGGTTTAAAATATGCGATTTATCGTAGGTATTAAAAATGTAGACTTTAATATCAATGTATATGGCATCCATATGCCAATACTGTTCATTGTTACATTTCGCATATATTAATATAATTTTGCTTTGAAAGTGCGCAAGTAAACATCGTATATGCAATGGACATGGTTTTACAACGTTAAGCTTCTATCCACAGGGGAGCAGCCATTGTTTATGATCGTACATCAGGGAAAATCGTAATGCAAAACTCTGCACTATTAATCTTTTTAGCCCAGAATCAATACACATTGTTCAACATTCTTCCATAAAATTGTTGAATATTATTTTTTAATAATATCATTATTTTTCATCCCGTGCAATAAAAAATAAATGTTGTCACCAATGAGGATATAATGCAAACTTGATCAAATCCTAGATTCCTATATCATAGTACCAGTGTCATTTTTCTAGTCTACTGTCTTGCTTTATAGACCTTAACACCAAAGTGGTCTCGTACAAACAATGAAGCCTGCTCGACAAAGGACCTCGACCCGGAATAACGCAGCCCTTTAGATATTCGTGTTCAATAGGGACGTAGGTATGAAGTCACCGTTTATTCGTTTTTAAACAGCGAGGGTGTCCGTAGAGGAACGTCAGGGTAACAAGTCCAAGTGGCAAGAGGTTACACAAAGCCAACGTCTAATCCTGGGGTTAAGCTCTTATTCTTACTAACGCCATAATAGGAATTTTTCCGTGTTCTTTTTATAATGGACGCTATACTGCTTAGTTGATATTCTGATTGACGTCTGTATACCCCAAATGAGCTACAGAATGAATTCATGACTCTGTGTATGTACACTGATGTATGCAGCCCATGTATGTAGGCATTAAACACTAGTAACTGTGGATGGTAATCTCAGTTGAACTGTCGTTCAGTTTATGCTTAAATATTTATATACATACGTGAATGTTACGTTTATATATAAATATTTATACATAGGTGAATAATATATACAACATAAAATGGGCTCATGAATAATAAAATATTTTTTCTTGATAATTAGTAATGATATAGATCTGTAGTAAAACACAGTGACTTCGTATGTAGATATATATCATCTACAAGTTTCAAGTAATGTATGGAAACAATCCAGCAACAAATTATTATATATTTTAAAAAACACATAAAATATATATTAAAAATGTTAAAATAAGACAAAGTTCCTGTTGAAAAGAAAAATACACACAATATTTGTTATCATTCTAAATGTGGTAAATTTATATAATTAGTATATTTTACTTTTTATTCTACTAGTTGTTTGGATTATTACATTTTAAAATACTTTTTAACTGACGTAATTCTAGCTTGATCCTCTACATGCTCTAAGCAGCAAAAGTTGTTGGGAAATGAAACAAATTTCCTTCTAATCTTTTATTTTTATGCACATATACTTCTAATTTTTAGAAAGTTATGATCAAAATATGGGGACAAAATAATTAAGATTTAATAAATTTAACAAATTGTTGATGCAATCGTGCTGCGTTAGAAGATGTTAACTATCTGGTTTCAAGCATGCAAGGATACGATAACAGTTAAAGAGTTGAGGATCGCCGCATGAACTAGAATTTCAATCGACAACGAGTGAAAATTCCAATGAAAGGGGCGACATAAAGTATAATGAGATTCTGTGTTAAGAACACCGAGGTAAACGGAGCAATAAAAGTTGGTTTAATATCATCGGAGGGTTTAACAGTGAACAAATCGAGAGTTGCCACAAGAAATCTTAACCACCATTATCGATATTTACGAGGCAAATGATTTCATATGGTATGCTTCGTACGTGAGTCCCGACTTGTTGTTTGAAAATACACGCAGGCCTTGGGACATTTAGCCGAATGTCGTCTGGGTTTAAGTGGTATATTTGGTAAATGGTGCATGGCAGTGTTGTACAAAATTACAAATTCTTTCACAGGGTGAATGCGGACCAGAGACGAATCACTTTAAATCGAGGACCTGTGTAAAGTGTTACTGGATACTTTAAAATAATATGGCATGTTTTTGTATGCGAGGCTTGTGGGTTGGTGTTGGCAATAGGATCGCAGAAGAATATAGTATAGCTTTGGATGGTTAAACTACTTTGGATGGGTCCATTGAATTGCTTTGTTATGAAGAATTTTAAAGTTGGAGAAAAAGAATATCAGATGTGACATTTTTTTGGGGGTGGGTGTGGGGTGGGGGTACTTTAAAATTGCTTTAACCCTAATGTTTCTTGTCTATTAATATGTCACTCTTTATGATGGAGACGAACAATATCAGATATGACTTTTTTGTGGGATAGTGGTTGGGGTTACTTTAAAATGACTATAACCCTAGACCAATGTTTCTTGTCTATTAATATTAAGTTGTCACATTTATCATTCATTATCATGCTTATCTTTCTGCAGTATTTATCATATTAATGGTTATTCAGTATTTTATCATGTTTATCATATTTATCCTTAATTCAGGATAATAATATTTATAAATGCTTAAGCAGTAATTTATTCAATATTCGGTTCAGAGAACTATGTGAATTATTCGAGTCTCTGTAGTTTGTATTCCAAGTAGGTGCACAATCCATTAACCTTTGTGGCTGGTGAATTAATCACAGTCATTGCTGTATGGGGCATCTACAGTTGCCCCCAAGTGGGTGGAGGCTAAATAACACACTTTTATACATCACAAAGAAGAGTGTTGTGAGAGTATTTTGTAAAGCTTGTATCCATAAGTTAATACGCAGCAGAAACTTGTTTACAGTTCAAAATATACGTTTTGTCCCGATATTCTGGTTCACATGCAAATAAAAAAAAATTATCATCCATTTATCAATTCTGAATATTAACCAGAAACTTAATTAAATCTCATTTAATCTTTTTAATAGACAACACATACAAATATTAACCCTTATAGTCCATGTCAAGGAGATCATTACACAATATGTCGCCCTGTGTGATCCACGTGTTACCTCGGCAGGCGAGCTTGCATCAGTCCTTGGGCAAAGCTGAATAGAAAAGAAAAAGTAAACACGCAATCTGACATGTTTTACTAAAGCCTGCGTTGAATGAATCGGGAGTTTTCTGGTATTTGACGGCAGCCATTCAGTCCAGACAAACTGACACTGCACTTTCACCAAAGGAGATTAATTAAAAGTGTGAAAGATCTTATTAATAGGATTTGAAAAGGCGAATTATTTGATATATCCATTTAGTGTGTTTATCTTTCTGAGAAGAACCTTTGAGTGCAGTGGAGAGTGTTGCTCAGTGGTTGTAGATCTACATTCAATTGCAAAAGTAAATTGTACGTCAGTCGAGTGAACCCAGTATTAAATAACCTGAATGGACAAAAGTCACTGTGACAAAATTATAGTACATTAAAAACCAGACTTACAAGTTACTCAACATTAACCTATTTCTTGTTTGTTTCTAAAATAACCAAACTTGTCCTCCGTTGCTGTTCATTTACCATTAATTTAGTTAGTTTACAGGAAGCTAGTATTTTCTAATTACAAAAACCGAGGTAACACGTGGACATCAACTGTTGTACCTGTATTCTGATTTATAAACCTTTCGTATATCCTCATTAGCTTTTACATGTTAATGGCTATTAGCATTACCTTCTTAATATATGTACTTTAAAAAAAGTCTTACAGACTCGTTTATTAGGGAAATATTTATGTCAAACAGTTTCCCATATATATCCGCGTAACACATTTTGTTGACATTTGAGCTTCACTGCTTCCAAATTGGCAGGATACATGTGGTATTTTTATAACTGCAGAATTTCACTTATATTAACATTTTAAATGTTCAATTTTCCAGATTCTTAGACCTCTGCAAATTGCCAATAATTTTCCGCATGTTCCTGTTACATGACTTGTTTATTAGTAGTACTAATTAATGACATCTTGGCAGTAGGTCCACCAGTATTTTCAAAACAGTATTTCCAGAGCTTTATTTACCTTCTTTTAGCTGAGATGCCCAAAGTAGAATGAATTCTGATAAGCTGTTAAAATAAATAATAATGACACTCATAATTCACAAATCATACACTGCATTTAATGCCCATTTATGATTGATAGCTATGCTGGTAATGTGCTCTTAGCTCTGAATGTTTACCTATAACCCGACATGGAAAAATATTTCCAATTAACGCTAACCATACATTCGGAAAGTCGGCGAAAATAAACATGTTGTAAGAATGCTGACAGCTCCTGTAGTAGAGAGTATGTCAGATTAACTTGTAGTGGAGAGTATGTCAGATTTCCTAACTACTCCCAAAATACATACACAACTAGGCTATTATTTTCACTAGTAATATCATATATAGGCTATTATTTTCACTAGTAATATCATATATAGCCATTGTATTCGCAATCAACGTAGATTATGTAAATATACAGCTATTTGTCTGTATATATATTGCTGTTACCATAGTTACCATGATACATTTTGGGTATTGTCTTATTGAGGTTTTGTCATTAATTGATCGTCTGACCATTGACGGGGGTAATAATTTAGTACTATGAGTATGATGAGTATGGGCAGACTTTCGAGCACAGATTTGATGCAAAATGAATGTGCACATTATTATTATAATTTTACTTATTATTATTATTATGATTATTATGATTATGACCAACGTTATTCTCTTTACCATGGTAACCGATCAATTGATGACATTCTCGCCAACACCAAACAAAATTTTAATTGGGAAATGGGCATCATTACGTCATCAATTACACTTGACGTGACATCAATTATAAAAGATAGCGATACCGCGATGCCACCTGAGCTGCGATTGAACAACAACAAGATACATGTGCAATAACCCTCCCTCTGTAATGATAAGGCATGTGCGGCAGAGTGAAATCCCCCATGGGAATCTCCATACATGGAGGAAGGAATGTTCCGATGTAAAACCTGCCCTAGTCCAAGCAGAACATGTGGAAAATTTGGCCCATGGCTTCGGCGAACAAGACGTGAATTCCCCACGAGAATTCCGCGGGAGAATTTCCCTGTAGATTGAGAAATTGGTCATATTAGTGTAATGAGTTGAACGGCGCAGAATCCCACGGAATGCGGATACTCTCGCGGATACCTGGGTCCTATACTTTATGAATAATTCACCATCGTGTGAAAGAGAGTTCAGAAGTCGAGTCGGAATAAGCGGAGTCTCGTAGACCTGACCTGTCATTTAATGGTGTTTTTGTAATTAGTTCACACGGATAAATATATCCACGTTCCTTCCGTAGTGTGACTCACACATCGGTATTGTATACCTGTGAGGGTGTACTTTGTACAAGGTCAATGTCAACAATTGCAATATTGAATTGTGTAGCCATCAAAATGAACCTGCATGTCAACATGTCCAGAGATTGTACATTTTTGTTGATAAAATGCAATGAAATGCAACACCTGCAGACAGATCAAGTTCAGAATGTATCAACTTTTCATGGATATTAGTTTTCTCTGAAATTACTAAAATAACACTGGTCACGAAGGCTTCAAGGATGTTTTGGACCATGGCCCATTGTGAACTTTTCTTTTCTTTTCTACAAACAGCTCTCCCTCTCTCCATTGGTCTAAGGTTTCTAGGGTGTAACAAATATGTTTCGGACCATTATGAATATGGTATTTTGTATTCATTGACCCACCATCTTTATATTTGTCATTAGGATTTCTAGGAGAAGTTTCAAATCATGGACCATCTCGAAAATGGCTCCCATTGGTCATTAAGATGTATCGGAGAAGTGTAATGTCATGGACCATCGTGAAAAATGGGTGTTTTTATGCAAACATCCAGGATATCCCTGAACAAGAGGCAGATGATGGTGAACCATCTGCTGATCTCTCTATTCTCTGTGTCGGTCATGGACGACCACAGATAATATCTCGATAGTCTCATCCTTTTGATTGCCCCCAGTTTTTATGTACCAGGTATCATTTCACCCCGACAATGGCCTCCACACTTAACACCCTACTGCAGTCCCCTTGCCTGGGTCCCGTGTCCCCTGTCCACATTCACCGCGCCCACCAGGGCCCCTCCTCATCTCCCAATTCCCCTCCCTGTCCGAGGGAGCCCAGTGAATGTGGGGACCCTCCTTTTCCCCATTGTTTGTCGGGCTGATAGGGGTGGTTAGACATAGCATCATTGTACCCCTGTGACAAAGGCTCAGTGCTTTTTGGGTGAATGCATTGTTACGGTTGAGTGTGTCGTCAGATCTTGTGGAAATTTAGATCTTTTGGATGTTCTGATCTTGTAATGGTTCCAATATTGTGAAGGTTCTGATTTTGTGGAAGTTCTGATCTTGTAAAGGTTCTGATGGATTTCTATTTCGATACTTACTTCTAAAACACACTAGAATAGTCCGAGCGATTAAGTTTCTTCTAAGAGATGCTAGGTTGTAGATTGGATGGAATCCACAGTATCCCTAACTGGTATCCGTTTTCCCTATTGTCTCTAGGTAGCTGCTATCTTGAGGGTGCATGGTTAGATCAATGGATGGCAGTCTGCTACCCCTATCTGGTATCTACTATTCCTATTGTCTCAAGGTATCTGTTATCCTGAAGATATGAGTTTGGATACCTGTGGTAGGAATTTTCAGGGTATTTGCTGTTCCTATAACTATATGGTATCTTATTCCTATTTCTCTTTAGGTATCCACTATATTTAGGATACTGGATTAGTTCATATAGGTATCAGTCTGCAAGGTATCTGCTATCCATACAGTCAATGGATACGTGTGGGTCAGAATTTCGGTACCTGCTACCAATATGGGCTCTGGGTATCTGCTATCTTGAGGATACAGGGTTTAGGTCATTGTGTAGTCATTCTGTAGGGTGTCTGCCATCCCTATTGGTCACTAGATACATGTGGGTCAGAACTACAATGTGAAGCAGATCCGACACACAGGACAGAAACACTAAACCAGACAGCTATCCTACTTGATGCCTTGCATGTCGTAGGGTGTCCAATGCTCCTGAACTAAAGGATGACAAATCTTCCGGGGTATCGGTTTTACCCTGGGGAGTCAAGGAAGGATTATCAGGGTGACAAGTCTTCAGGGTATCCACTATCTGTGGGGTACATGAAAGGGTCATTGGGTTGACTTATTATTAGGAGTGTCATTGGAGAAACGGTGAAATTATTACAATTTCCTTCTGATCCTCTCCTAAACTATTTTTTCATTTGGGAGTAATGCTGATCCATCTGACAGATTTTATCTGGCTAGATAAAAGTTTTTAAAGTTTTATTTTAGAGTTTAAATCCTATTTGTACTGCTGCACCTATGTCCTTCTTTTAAAATAGTAACAGGGTGTGTAGTGTGTGACATATTTCATTTAACAGGTGTTATATATTTGACACTTTTTTTCCTGTAAAATGTGACACATTTCATTCTAAAGGTGTGTAAAATGTTACACCTGCTCTGTAACAGGTCTTAAAAAGATGTGAGACATTTCATATGGCGTATACGTTACATACAGGTATAGGATGACCATATGTTGGTTTGCGAACTGGCGTTCCATTTCAGGACTAAAGCAAGTCCTTTCTGTATCATGAATGGCCTGATTTCATATTGACCTCTCTCATTTACGACCATTACCATGTCCAGCTTGGAAAGCCATTGAATACTCCCAGCAATGGACCATAGAAATCCACCCAAGCATCTCCCACCAACTGAAGAGAGATACATATTCAATTATCAAATGTTTGCAAAGAAAATAACTTGGTAGGTGATGTTATTTCATAAATTCAATCCTGTTATTATTTTCCGACATGTCCGCCATTTCCAAGTGCCGAGTTTCGGAGAAGAATACCCCATTCTTTACGTCTGACTGATGGCCTGACTGACTGACCCTGGGGCTAAGGTATAGGTTACTTTTCCAGGCTTAAGACCCATCTTATGGGCTTTCCTTGCTTTCTTTCTTTATTGTCAGCGCATCATTCGGAAGTAATGACCGACAAACAGAAACAAGAAACACTTATCATGAATTACCAATGGAATTATCTGACTAATTTTACCTATTTTCCACGGACAATAGATTTTTTCTTTTTCACCTGGGCGGAGGTTGTTAACGCCTTCAGGTACATTGGATGTGTAAAGCGCACACCTGGATTTTTTTCCGACCACATCGGAAATCAATTGACAGGTGCTATTTCTTGCAAAGAAAACTTGCCTCTCCGCTCATCTGGTTGTGCTTGCGGGGTTCTGCGTTCAAATCTTGGCTTGCTATTTGCAGTCAACAGAATCGTATTTACATGACTGTTCCTCATGTTCCTGTGAACACGGTTAAGCGGTCCCAGAATGGTTCTGTTTATGTACAACCCATCATGCATGTCTTGTACCTGGAGAATATATGGTGTTATCTAATCCATCTGATATGATAAATATATACTGTATACGATGAAGGATATGTGATATGATAAATATTGTATTTGATGATGGAGATGTTCTACTAAGTAGCTTAAGAATAGATAGACTTTTATATATTTGTCTATTACCAAGTATCGCAATACCTAGATAAAGATTTTTACATATTGTATTCAATAGTATTTAATTATATCCACATTATGATGTAAATGATACTTATATTTGGACGCACAACATTGCTGAAATGGGGAGAAAAATTTTTTTTGTTTTTTTTAAAATTCATTTTGAAATACACTACAGTCAAGTACTATTTTTTTTATTTATATATGGTTAATTAAAGTAGACTGATCGTATAATACCTGAGGGACTTTGACATCGTATATATAGCAATGACATTGACCCAGGATCTGTATGTAAATGTTGAAAAGAATAGTGCAGCAGTACAAGGAAAGTCTATTAGTTAGTCTAGAAAACAAGCATCTGTAAAGTACATGATATCTATAGGGAATAGAGTAGCATTAATCTGATGAAAATGTACTATGGTTTGTCTGTGATGGTTGTATACTCCCCAGGGAGTTGAGAGAATGTGAGTGCACAGTGATTCACCGACTAGGATAATAATGTAGGACTAAGAGCATTATTTTAAGTATGGATTTGGTGTATTATAGATTTCAATTACGATTATTATTATAATTATGATTTATTTTTATTATAAAATATTATTAACAACACTGTCTATATCTGTCTGCTATCTGCCATTTGATGTCTACTGTTATGACTGTCTGCTGTCTACCATTATATACCATACTGTCTGTCTATTACTGTCTACTGTTTCTACTGTATTTCTTTCTACTGTCTACTGTATGTAGTGCCAACTGTCTGCACTGATCTACTGTCTCCCACTGTCTACTGTCTCCCACTGTCTACTGTCTACTGTCTCCCACTGTCTGCCAGCAAGATTACTGGGAAGATCCAGATGAATGTTTTCATCCTCAGTCTCTCAACGACGTCACACTGGGGTAATAAAAGTCAGGAAGTTTGGCAATTGTTGGCAACCCACTGCCAAGATATGAAAGCCTGACTAGTTATCCAGTCTATGGGAGATCTTGTATAGAAGCCAGATGCCACTAGGAAAGATATAAATATGCCCCTAATTTCATAAAATGTTTTATTTTGGCGATGAATTATCAGTGTGTGTTCGCTAGTCTATTGGCCTGATTCACTTAAGATAATTCCATGTTTCAGATAATGAACATACTTATTAAATAATATATCAGGAATATCTTTTCGAGTCTGAGAATATATCGATTATTCTAAGTATAAGTATGTTTCACAATTGAAATTAAATTAAAGAAAAGTAATTTCAAATCCCTTATCAAATAATCAAATTTTCAGTTATGACATAGATAGGTTAATATTGAGCCTGTGTGGATTTATAATAATAAACAAAATGTAAGAGTGGCATGAAGGTTTGACCTCTGACATATGGTTCCGATGAATGCAGACCTTCCTCAAAGTCAGATGTAGATCATTGTGCACAGTCACTGAAAATACTCGCCATTCAGGAAAAGACAAAACTGCAATAAAGTCTGTCTGTTGATGCCTGCTACAGTAGCTTGTACGGTAGTTCCTGACGCTATGTTTTACTTCTTGACACTAGGCTTTATTAGCAGTCTTCCCATCGCTGCATGGCTCCATTCAGAAAAAAAGCCAAAGTTTCCATTAGCACCAGGAACTGCAAGGAACGTTGAGCCATTGCTGCCATCTGGTCTTGGAGAATGCTGTGATATAACTTGTATATCTCCTACCAGTCCAACAGATACACTACTACAACATTGTATCTACCATGCCACTAATTATAATACAACACTGTATCTACCATAACCGCCAGTACAACATTGTATCTACCATACCACTAATAAATAATGCAACATTGTAGCTACATTACCACAAATTATACAACATTGTAGCTACCATACTAACACTTTTACAACATTGTATCTACCATACCAACAACACAACATTTTTCTAGCATACCACCAATACAACATTGTATCTGCCATACTACCATATATAACTTTGTATCTACCATATCACTAATTACAGCATTATATCTACCAAACCAACATCCCCACATATGGGTGAAAGATTCCCACTGTGACTTAAAACAATAATTCACTCAGTCACCATACCACCAATACAACATGATATCTACCATACCACCAATACAACATGATATCTACCATACCACCAATACAACATTATATCTGCCATACCACCAATACAAAATGATATCTACCATACCACCAATACAACATTATATCTGCCATACCACCAATACAAAATGATATCTACATCTGTACATGTTTCAACAGCAGGTTTAGCAGTGAGGGATTGGGAGACAGGAAGAAGACAGGGAGGAGTTTTACTTCATTTCCTGTTACCACCCGTTATTGAAAATAAATAAAAAGATAATTGAAAGTCAACAATAGCTGGTAGAACTAAATAATATTTATACATATGCTTTCTTATTATTCCTGTCACTTTTGGATGTTATTCGAACATTTTTTAAACGGAGGATTGTTTTTATTTAGTTATTACCCTGATTATGTAATACAACCTCCTACTCGCTTGCAAACAAATAATGTTTGTGTGAGGCCATATGCATTGAGGAGAAAACACTTCACAGAAGCATTGGGTTGTTAAAATTTCAAACATTTAGTTCTAGATTTCCTAAAATAGTATCTTTCCGCTCGTTTGGCCATCAACTGGTGCTGCAAATTGAGTCATGTTCTTGCATTATTCTGCATTACTTTGTGTAACATCACCTCACTTCGTTTGTTCTGAACCAGAAACCTGGATGTTTGTCAAAGTCATGTTTCTTTGCATCCAGTAATGAACATCCCTCCCTCGTTATACCACTATGTTATGTAGTCAAAAAACAAAACTCAGCTTTAATTTTCTACATTCTTTTATTAATGTCAATATATCTGAAGTTTTTGCGAAATTACTTTTATTCATGTTTCAGTATTTAAAAATTGGAGTTTGTGTTTCTGTGTTATAGAGAGGCTACGTTGTAGTAATCTAAACTGGGTCTTTCTCATTACCCAGCTGTGACATGTATTACGAGAGTCTTGCATAGGAAAAAATGGCGAATATTCCGTCTACTCTAATCAACATATTTCAAAATAATTCGGAGTGCCTTCTGTTTGTTTTGTTCATGTTTTTGCATTGACGTATCAAATTTGCTTCAGATACAGTGCAAGTTATTTCAAGAACTTGATGCTGTTTGTAGCATGGTTTATTTAATCTGATAATAATATTATTGTGAGCAAAAATAAATAGGATTTAAAACACTTCATTTACACCTGTACGGTATTGTCCTGATCACTTTTATTGACTAAACCATCTCAAACTTAGTCTGTATTTCCATGTCTTGTTAATATATTAGTTCATCAATATGCAGGAAATTTTCTTAGCAGATAATGGACTTTCTCTGTAATGCTTAGAGGTATTGGTACTTTATTGTCAGAATTTGAAAGTAAACAGAATAGTTAAACTGATCTGTTCCCATTGGTCAACCCAGACCGCCATACTACTGGGATTTCACGTAATTGAGATCAAGTTAGGCCACATATATTTTTTATGTGTTTGTCATTTCCCAAAATGCAATTTTGAATAAAAGTATTAAATAGGTTTTTTTTAAATATATCAACCCATTCTGCTAACTCCATTCTGCACTGAAAAGGATGGTATTTTTTTTCTACTCATAATTCTTTTTGGAATATTCATATCGTATGTTCCATTTTGAGAGGCACAATGTGTTCCAAATTTCTTCTTTTTATCTTTGCTTCTTGTAAATTTGAAAAAGGAGAACAGAAATGCACAGTAAAATATGTATGGCCTTACATGAACACTCCACTTGTCGAAAGCTCCGTTCAAGCTTTCCATTTCGTAATCGAGATTTGTTGCCTTCTTGCATTAGGATTTGTTGCACCACCACCAGATTTATGCTTCATATATCCTACCCTGGCTTTGAACTTATCCAGAACCTTTTTGGTAATGGAAAATTAATCCCACCCATCTCGGAATGTCTGATGGAGAACGTCCTTCCACAGTCGACTCTTTCGGCATTACACGTCTCGCGAAGTCTCACGAGACTTGGCCCAGATGACTTGCAATCAATTCCTCAACCATCTTTTCATCCCGATCATATCACAATGTCGTGTAAGATCAGCCTATCCGAGGAATTTGATTTGTTTCTGTCTGTTCCATTTCATTGTATAAGAATAGTCATAGGGAAGTAGCATCGGTAATATGTTTTTGAATGATCTGAACGAGACACCTCAAAACTTCAGTTAAACTTTTTGTACGAAATATAATCTTTATGAAAAATTTGCTCAATTGTGTTTGTGATGGATTATCCATGATAACCTAGCAGTTGATCAAATTTTGTTGAAATTGTAATAATCATTCCAAAATACGAGTAGGTCTATATTGATTTATTCCAAAAAAAAGAAGATTTATTTTGGTGAAATGATTTCTTTAAATTTCCAATATAAAGTAACAAGACTTTGTATTCAATAGTGCATTCCTCTGTTCCAATTAACCGTTCTACATTAATTAACTGCTGCATATGGTTGTCTGGTTCAGTAGTAATGTTGTCTGCAGAAACCAATGTCATTATATAATTATTACGCCATTATGTCAGCGTTGCGTAACTGGTGCCTCCCAACTCTCCATGACTCATTACCTAGGTCTTGGACTCGACTTGGCAATGCCCGCACGTGTATTATTACGAAGGCCCGGCTAAGGGAGAATTACAAGAACATTATAGCTGGAATCGTTTGAATGTCTATCAACGCCTTAACCAATGCGATGATATTACCACCAGACTATCTAGTCTCATTTACGCTATATTAACACCTTCACAGCCACATAGTCTATAGCCATCAGAAACAAGAACGTCTTGTCAGTTTGGATTAATAGTGTAAACTTGTAAGATTACCCATGTTAGTTGATTACTGGTACTGCTTCCCTGACAACTATTTATAGTCGCATGTGGGGAAAATTGGCGATGCCATGCCGAATGTACTAGGAAAACAAGCAGAAAGGAAATATCTACAACACATTGAAACGGGAGGAAATATAGGCAAATGATAGGTCCTGTTAATTAACGTTTCGCTGGTTTTGTCCATGTTCTGGTCTGGTAGTGAATGGCGTAGTGAGTGAAGACTTGTATGTTGAATGATTTGTGGTTTGGCTCTATCAGGTTTGATAACTCTGCCATGCATTCTATAATGTGTTCATGATTGGCTTCTCTAGGCATTTATGAACCACACATGCAAACATTCCCATAAAACAAGACTTAAAGAGACTTTGCAGTGAGAGTGATTTTGCTGGTGGATTTATTTAATAATTTTCCAGCAATATTTGCATTTTATTTCCATTATTTTGAAGCAATGAAGATAAGCCATGCCAGTGACATTTATCTATGACCTGCAATACAATTGTCCATAAAAACAAAAATATTAAATATTCATGCAAGAGTTATGGAAGATTTATTAGCATAAAGTGTTTTATCCTGTTTATGTTAACACAATATCTGTAAAAAGAAAAAAACTTGTTTGATGCCATATTTCATATCTAGTCACATCGTCATGACTTATAGATTTTATTGCTGCTTTTCCAAAGATAAAGATCTGTAATGGCAGAGATGAAGCCATGTTTAGAGTACACGGATGTACATGAAGAGCTGGCAGAATCCTAGCTCTGCTTTCTTGGCGTCTGCCTAGCAAGATGACTCCTTGTTATTACATCCATATGTCCCTACCACCCCACCACCCCCCTCTCCGACCCCTCTTGGGGCCCCCTGTCTCTACACATTGCTAGGAGGCGGGGCATACATGTGGCTCTCATTACCGCATCAGTATATCTGCATCCCACAAACAACAAATATGCCAAGCCAAATATTGAGGAGAGTATAAGACCGCTAAGCATTTAATTATTCCAAATTTGCCTTCGTGATCTAGCACAGGATTCTCCTAGTGTGGTTTTCTTGCCGTTTCCCCCATATTTAACAGTCAAAGCATGTGTATATATCGCAAATGGATTGAACCAATTAGGGAGATATTTTTCAAAGGAATTCATAGTGGTTTCAGATTATTAAAATTAGCTTCAATAATAATGATAATATCGGCAGGTTCGCCGTTGAATATACTCAGATCGAGGTTTCGGATTTCACGGCTCTTAATGTTTTCCACGTTTCTTTCGACAATTTCCGAACTTTACAATTTCTGGCCAAGGATGTGTTAATTGTACCAGATGACAGAGTGAGACTTTAAACACTGGTGCCCCCATGGTCGGACCAGAAGGACTAGCCTATTTATCATGCTTATGTCTCGCTTCATATGCTCACCGACATGTTTACAATTAGTCGAAACTGAGAAGTCTAGACGGCTATCAAGTCTATGAATGTCCATGACAGGTTTGATTCAATAAAATGTCCCAATAATTTATTTATTAATTCTCACTTTACTTGAGACATATGCTGGTATGCTGCTAAAATTGGACTCAATAGTCTCTGGTGTATTTTATTTGAATTGGGTTTTTTGAGAAGGTAATGGTTACATTTATCCAGCAGTAATTTGAACAAGAATGATACTGTTCGGGATTTCTGTCTCACTGACTAGGTTCAAGATTTCAGTGTACATTAAATGGACTCAAACTCTGAAAGAAATTATATGTGTTGCTGTCACTGTGTTAAATTAATGTTTGAGAAACAACATGGATTCTTTTTTAACAGGTGTTGAAACACCAATCATTGATCTAGCCAAAAACAGACAGCATGTGTTTACGCTACTGTTATTCTGATAAAATGAGTTTTATTATTTGAGTAACTGCCAGTGGTGTCCTATTTCATGTCAGTAAAAAATAAGATCTCCAAATTGAAAACCTAATCCAATCAAATCAAGTCTGGGGAAAAACTGAGCGCTATTAGGTGAATTGTGTAGAGACCTGTATCGGGGCCCTAGTTCCTGCTCTCTAATACAGCAGTGGCTGATCCCTAAGGGATGCGTGTGATACTGTTCTGTATTGTGCCAGAGGAGCTGATGGGTGACACCTGGTGGCAGGATATTGCAGGGGAGATAATCTGACCAGTGACCAGTGCATTATGCCTATTGACTGTCAGCCGTTATTGCTTTGGTGGTGTGGAAGTGGGGACTAGTTAGTCATTACCAGAGATTAGTTTCTGGTCTAATTTCCATATTGAGTTATGATTGATCACGCCTTTCCATTCTGATAACATTGTATCCTTTGTGTGGTGAGCAATATCACACATGTAGACTTCTCCATTGATACATGGATATATTGTAACCGATGCGTCTTTTGTAGTTTTTTTTCTTCTGTATTTACACCAAATCATAGTGAGTGTGTTTGTGTATGTGTGTGTTCTCATAGGTCTCTGTGTGTTTTCTCTCACAGGTTTGTGGGTGTGTTCTCATAGGTTTGTGTGTGTGTGTTTTCTCTCATAGGTTTGTCTTTGTGTTTTCATGTTTGGTCCATGACTGATAGCATCTCGGATTACACCTCGATATAAAACTGATCCTGCAGAATAGTTGTCCCAGCATTCTGTAATTTGAGAAATTTATCTAAGCATAAATCTTGGGAGAAGATCGCTACGCTTCATCTTAAAATTTGCCAAGCATTATCTCGGCTCATCCTCGTGAAATATTTCATTGGAAGCGACGGCAAAAAATTAATTTTTATGCATCAGATCACCCCATCGAAATCTTGAGCTTTGATGGCCATCGCCTCCAAACTGGATTCAGGAATTGTTTTCTGGGTGAAGCCTCTCTTAGTCATCAGAACTCTTCAATGTCCGGAGGTATGAAAAACCATCTATTTTTTCACCCCCTCGAAATAGAAAGAAGTAATGAAGCTGTTTGAAATCAATAATGTTGACTTTAATAGTTTGTTGACAGCTCGTAAAAAGTGTGATGACACTAAAAGCAAATCAAGTTTGGTCTTTGTAAGTGTAGTCGTCCAAGAAATTGCGAATTGCAAAATGAATATTGCCATTAATATTTACCGTGGAGTCATTTGTCCGTAATTCTGTTATCTTCATGCTGCTTTGCTCGATGAAATATTGCTTGATATTTCTTTCAACAGGGCGAGAACATTTTTTTGACAATTTGAAAAATTGCACCAAGGGTGTCTACAGGATTTAGAATTGATGCCAGTCTTTTAACAAAATAACCTCGAGTCCTTTAGCAAAATGACCTCGAGAGACCAGAAGTCTCTCAGTAGATGCTGGTATAATTGAAAGGTGCTTGCCAATTTATTATCATGTAGATTGGATGCTCAATTTCATGATACCATTGGGAGTTAAACTCGGATGGTTTAGACCTGACAGACAATTCCCATAATGAAGTATATCCATTCAACACCAATATCATTTATTTTTTTTAAAATTTTTTTTCTTTTTAGCTTTATGATATTTCTTTGATTGAATTTCGATTTCTTTATACTTTAATTTGTGAAAGTTTTTTGGGGGGTTACAAAGTAAACAAAGACCATACATTTGAGAATTTTGAATATAAATATTTTATGGTACTTAACCAGGTTTGTAACCATGCATTTTTCATATGGCTACTCTTGGAGATGTAGCTCTGGTTTAGAAATTTGATTATGTAAATGCAAGTCTTGGAACAAGGTGTAATTTAATGTCGTTTACTGTCATGTATGTTTATTGTTGAACCTTGCCAGACAAATTTGGAAGCATTCCATCACGATAAAAAAAAATCTACTTTCCTAAACACTTGGACGTGGTTAAACTGCCAGCAATCCAGACCTCCTTGTCTTTGTTATTTGAACTTGGATTTTTTTTTGTCCATTCCACCTTCGGGGAACCCCCCAGCATCATGGAGCTCCACCTTTTCAGAGCCCCTGCCAACACTTAGTCTGACTTCCTTCTCCGGAGTAGGGGATTCCGGATCCTTTCATTTATGCTCTGTTTCTGTCCCGCGTTTATTTGATTGTGTTGGTTTCATTTGCAGCTACAAACGTCTGTATAAGTTTCAGGTGCTGCGATACCCACATGTTTAAGCCAGCCAATCAAATGTTGACCTTCAGTCGATGGTTGTTAACACTCCTGGATTCTGGAAAGGATTTCGAAATGATTATCTTCTCTTGTTTTTGTTTGTCCATCCAACATGTCAACCTTCAATCAAGGTCGTAATTTGTCTTCTTGGATAATATACATAACAGGTTTCTGTTTGTCTTTTTTTGTTTGTTTTTGTTTTTTCAGGACAATGCAACTTTTCATTGGCTTGTTGTTGTTTAAATCAATCAATTCATATTAAAAAAATTCTTTTCATAGCTTTCAATGTTGCCCATTATGATACCATCTAGACAATCGATCTGTGTTTTTGTATGTAAACAAGCTCTGTCTGCAGAATCCTGCAGAACATGGTTTGAATTTACCGAATATTGAATGGTGTGCGATACCTGATATTTCGTTTGTGTGTCAATATTGTTTCACATGTTTTTGTTTCATTTGCAAAGAGGAATTTGTTGCTGATGGGACAAAAATTGCCACAGAAATATGGAATATAATGTTGTCAGTGTCAAAATATTGAAGATAGCTATATATTTTTGTGTTTTCACTGGGTTAAGACAATTTTGTGGTGTAATTTAATAGTTATCATGGTTGGGTTAAATGTTTTTTACAAAGTTTATGGAAATAACAAAAATATATTATTTTGCTTTTATTGTTAGGCTACCAATACCTTTTCCTTTGTTGTTCATCTTTCTCCAATGCTTAAAAAGAAAAAGGTTTTCATTAAAACATTCTTCACCTATATATTATTACATCTTTAAAATAAAATGAATTGATCTTTTTTTCATTCAGTACAAATATGTTATTTCTATTATTTGTTTGTTTGTTTGAGAGATAGGTGTACTTTCATTCATAGTAATGGCTAGAGATAACAAACATAGGTGACCTTGTTAATAATATGTAGACTTAATCTACAAAGAACTTTCGAAATGGCTGGACAATATTTCTCGTGGAATGCCAAAAGCATCAAATTAAAGGGACACCTCCTTAACCTATGAACTCCCGTGGGTGGCTGCAAATAAGAATTATGCAACTTTTTTTTTTAATCCCACTTATTCATACTGTTTAACGGCTATCACATTCTGAATGTGTTTCATCACATCTGAAAGCTCACACTGCGATTTCTAGTAGATATAATGTCCAAGAAAAGGGGGATAATGCCGATAAAATGATGGGGTGTCGGCTATTACCTATGCCTCATAGTAGGGGTCCAGCTTTGCATTGTGCTAATCTATACATCCTCAGCACTTTTAAAGACGCACTCCACACAGTTGTTACATAAGCGAGAAAATGTCCGGCAGTGCGGCATAATTATCGCCTATTATCACCTTGCATGGCGTGTGATAAACTGTTAACACCAGGGTCAATACGACAATATGTGACAGTCATATTATTAGTTGGGGATTTTTTTTAATAATATGTAATACGACTACGAGAAAATATCAAGCTTTTAGTCCCGTTATCATGTGCACTTGTTGATAACGTCAGTTACTCTTGATTATCGGGAAGAGTCGGTTTGTCACCGTTATCGGGAACAGTCGGTTTTGTCCATGTTATCAGGGAACAGTCATGGATATAAACCAGTATGATATTGTCTCGTAGGATAACGTGCTTGTACGTGGGTACACCAGAAAGCTGATAGGACTGGATAAAAAGATTCACAGTGATTACTAGGCTTATTTGCTGTGCCCTGCATAAGTCCATGGTTTATATAGTATATGTTGTGTGTATATTAACATTTAAACCAACTGTTGGTGTGTTCTCAGACTTACTAACTATGTGCATAGTCTCTTTGATCGCCATTGATAATGTCAGGATTATTGTTTGATTTGTAGATTTAATTATTTCAATGCAGGATTCATTTAGTGGTGAGACACTGGCAACCGTGTAAGATCAGAATCCAAATATATACTCAGCAAATAAAGTTAATGGTCACAGGTGGCAATATTTCTCGTAATGCATAGAAAAACATGGAAGCAAATTGATGAAAGTTTAGTCAGTGAAATTAATGTAAAGCTGTAGAAGACAATGTTGAATGTTGCTATTGAATGAAAATGATGACATTTTGAATATTTATAATATATGCTATTGTGAGCCATCAAATTACTGTATATGTAAATGTTGATAATTTCCTGAGCTTTATTAATACTATTAATTTTTTTAAACTATTTAAATTCCACTGTTTTATTATAATCTATATTTATAGCAAAAACCCATGGCAGTAACAATGAACACTATATAAATACATCGTTACGTGAATTATGTAAATATATACAACAAATATCCTTAGGTATAATACAGTGTAATACATTTCAATTTATCAAATCATCCCATAATCAATTCTCAATGGCTCAGCTATCAGTTTTCTCAGATCAAAAGTTTTACAGGCAATTCACTAACTGATGTTACCTCAATGAAAACTAATATTTAGTTACACACATTGTCCATTCATTTATGTCGATGTTTGAGTTATTTCACTTGCTGAACTGCATGAAAGCTTGTCCAGGTTTGTGTGGCCTGTGTATAAAAAGGGTTAACGACTGAATGGTTAATCTGGTTTGATCTACCTGGTACAACAGTGTGATAGCTAAACCTGCCTGTGGGCAGATACTATCTTCCTCATAACTGTGGTTAATATTCACGCCATTCGACTGTGAATATACGGTGGGCGGTTTGCTCTGTCTGCTGAACTGTGACTTGAACAGCGAGTTTTCAGATAGACTGAGTACGTTAAATGTCGATAATTTATTCTTGTTATGAATTCTTGAGAAACTGTGTTGTGTAGGTGATGATTTCGCGGAGTCTTCATCATGTCGTGGATGTCAACGTGGATGTCGTGGATAACGTGGATAAAATTGATGAAATCCTTGTTATTGTGTGTTTATCTTGAATTGATCCCATATATAACATGGAAAAGATGAAAATCTGAATAGTTCAGCCGCTAGCATACTTTTATGTGTTAGCTTTTGTTTCATGTCCTGTAGATCATGCAAATATACACGTGTCAATGACAGGTTTTCGAAGAATGCAGTTTCAACTCCATAATGATGTTTTGTTTCATGAATGAAACTATCATACTCCATTTTTACACAGGTCACAAGTAGGGGATATTCCTGTTGTTAATGTAGTTAATTAATTTTTGTAATTACATTTTAAAAACATTTTGTTAATGAAGATGACACACAAGTACCCGGTAGAGGATATTCCTGTTAGTTATTTTTTATAATTAAATGGATTTTTTATGTTAACAAAGATGACATGCAATTTCCAATTTCACATAGATGTCTGTGTACGTCATTAGCATTAGATTCTTGTGGATGAAACATTTCTGAAGACAGTTTAACTTTGTTAATGTTGGAAGCTGCTGTAAATGCCCATAAATAATTTATTTGAATTAATCCATCCATCAACTTGGTCATTGGTGGTTTCTTCTTCATCTATATGAGATCTTACCATGATACTTACAAGAATGAATGATTGAATTAGTGCTTTAAGTCGCAGAGGGAATATTTCAGGTATACAATTCGACCAATACTTATAACTTTACTACGCAATGTCTGGCTTCTGAAACCTGAGTGTTCTTGATACATATCATCACTTTACACTGGTCTGTGTCCAGTGAGCTGGATAGGAGTGGACACAAGAGTGGACATTACAGTTGATGGCAATATCATGTCCAGATTATAGATAACAGGCATTCTGATTGGTCGTAATTACCTAGTTGAAAAGATGGAAATTTATTTCAATGTGTGAGGTGACTGATTGATATTGTAGACAAGGACCAATCCAAGATTTGGGAAAAGAGGGTGTAGGTATGACAAGATTTTGTAAAAGAGGGTGTAGGTATGACAAGATTTTGTAAAAGAAGGTGTAGGTATGTCAAGATTTTGTAAAAGAGGACAAGATTTTGTAAAAGAGGGTGTAGGTATGTCAAGATTTTGTAAAAGAGGGTGTAGGTATGACAAGATTTTGTAAAAAAGGGTGTAGGTATGTCGATGGTTTATGTCAATGGTTTATTAAGGAGGAGGATGAAGTGGTAGGAATTTTGTTCCGAAGATGTGCAACAATTTGTGCCTGAACCTATTTGTTAAATATCTTGAAATAGAAGGATGATGATAGTAATGTTTTTAGTCAGGTGTGTTTTTGACTTTGATATTTACAAGTTGTGTCTGTGTCTGTGTGTGTGTGTGTGTGTGTGTGTGTGTGTGTGTGTGGTGTGTGTGTGTGTGTGTCTCTCTCTTTCTCTCTCTCCCCCTCTCCCTGTGTGTGTGTTTGCCTGTCTGTGTATTTTCACGTTGTATGTCTATTTATGTATGTTTCACTGTAAGACTTAAAATGTTGTATATGTGTTTTTAACGTTGACATTTATGTAGGATGGGAGTGTGGGTGGGTGGGCATTCTTGTGTCACGTGTTTCAATGTTAAAGGTGGGTGGACAGTTATCTCATCTTGTTCTGCCCCCTGGTGGCAGTAGTTGTCCAAGCATCGGCAGACGTCATCACTCAACTACAACATAACCAATATGGAGTAGTCCAACAAAAACAAACGACGGGTCAAATAATTTTCCGCGTCGCACTTATTGTCGTCATATCAGAAATCTGAGTGTTGATTTATCTCGGCACTTCCCACGGGTGCTGTCTCCACTAAGCTGGACACGATTCCACGGACAGAAGACACGAATTCCGCTGCTATCCAGAGTCCCTCCTCTCAACTCGAGTTTATGATTAATGAGATTCAATGTTGCAACAGCCGTTTACGCCGCTGCGTATGGGAGGGAATTTCGAATATGATTCATGGGCGTCATCAGTCAAACATGGCAGGCAGTTGTGTCGGATCTCTGTCAGTGTTTTCCGCCATGTTGATCCTCCGACACACGGAAGATTTATCCCCGAATGTCGGATTTCCTTTTTACTTTGGACAGCTCACCTGAAGACAGGGTAGCCGTCACGTGATTGGCGACATGAAAGCTGTCACCTGATTGGCGACATGAAAGCTGTCACCTGATTGGGTTACATGAAAGAAATGTACATAGGATATCTGGGAAATTGGCAGATACTATACATGTCGTATGGCTTCTAGTGTTGTCAAAACTACTTGTCAGCTTTATCGTATAAATTGAAGCCTTTCACACATTATTTTTAAGTTTTCCAAAGGGTACTAGTGATTCTTTAAGTATGTAGCACTATGAGTATGCTTTAGAGTGAATTTCGTGCGATATAAATGTTCACATTATTATTAATATTATGTATTTTCATACTTTTACATTTTAGCATCTTTCTTTTTTCATATTGAAGAATTTAGCACTTCATGTTAACTAGAAAAATGCTTGTGCTTATTAACATCAAAGCATTGCATTTTTGCATCTTTACTAATAATAATAAACATTTTTATAATGCGAATACCCCATCGTTTAAAACTCTTGAGGTGCTACATTAAGGTGTATTTACAAAAGTTGAGTATATACATTGCAAGTGGAAAACAGTAAGGGAAGGAGATACAGTAATATCTTTCAATATTTTTCAACAAATATCCTTTTAGATTTCATTTATGAGAAGAACAAACAGACCATTATGACAGTCAATGTCATCCATTGCTCTGTTCATAAACATAGTTACTGACATAGCCAGAGTAGTAATAATACTGACAGAAAACTCAAATAAAAGACTGGTCCGATGTCCATATATTTCTGCATCCTCAATGAAAACTGTTTCACAAGTTGAGGTACACGACGACGGACTCAATAGCGTTGTGTGTTCGGACCTGACTTAAGTCAATTTACTTTCCAGGGAGGATATGTGTGAAATATATCCTTTTAAGCCATGTTAAACATCAAACATAAGAAAAATCTCATACATCACCCTGCACTGGAGACATATTCGGGTTTCAAATGAAAATACGAAGTCACGAATAATAACGACAATAGAAGGGTAATATTACAACTAAATGCAATGTACATGAGAAAGATGGCTGCCATAAATATCTAAGCATATATACCGGAGCACAGCCGCCTTTGTAAAAGCCAGCAGATGCCATATTTGGAGGGATCCGATTGATCAAAAGATCGCAAGCGAATCTAAATATTTGCCGCAAACATGCGTACCTGCACACTGTGGCGTGAGGCTACCTTTCGTGAAGGATCGCTCACAGCTACATATTATCATAAAAGCTATCACAGATTTTGGAGAGTTTGTTTGCAGTTTTCTGCACTCCGACGGCGATATCGGGGTGATTTTAGGTTCAATTGTCTTTTCATCAGCTCAGCAGCCATTCCAACACGCAAAGTTAGACAAACAATCCCAGGTTGACGTGACCATTCGTCGTACACAAGATTTGGGCGTGTGCCTCGCTGTCACAACCGCGGTTCTTAGAACAAAGCGGCCATTTGTAAAATGTCTTCAGCAATGAAAATTGAATAATACCGAATATTGAACCAGGCTAAGAATGACCTGGATGTTTGTGCTGCTTTGTAGTTGAGAGGGTATCGCTCGACAAGTCAAACATGACTCCTGCCTGATTACGTTCAGAGGCTTGGCTGACGATTTTCGATCCCGAGGCAGACGGAATGTCCTCAACAATATTCTCTCCCCGGGAAGACTTTTAGAGAATTTCTAAATTTGGTGTCCTTTGTTTTTTCACACTTCTTTATGAGAAAAGTATGTCTGAGAGAGATTTTCCCATATGTTACGTCGATAAAATGGCAACCATTTCAACAGGTTACGTTGAAGACTGAGAAGATTATGACATATCTTTGTTGCTATGTTAGAAGTTACAAGAGTGTGATAAAAGTCAGATGGCATATCTTCACCTGTCTTTCTGTGATAAATATAATGGACATTTAAAATATGTTGTACCCGTATATGCAAAATTCTTCATACTGCTATGGGTGAAATATTCCCGCAGAGACGTAAAGCATTAAGTCAATAAGTCAATCAATCATACTGCTAGTGTTATATGTAATGCCTGGCACTTTCAAATTGTTCAAATTTCAGTGTACAACCATAACCTGACAGTCAATTTTTAAATACGATGTAATATTATATTATGCAGTACTATTATGTACTGGTATGTGCAATACTGCTATTCAACATGTTCAAAGAAATACATACCTAATATAGTCTTAAATGTGAAAGCTTATTTTCTCTATTCTATTAAAGTAATGTATGTATCCTTACTTATTACTTGTTTGTTTATCATGATACTATACTGAACAAAATTAATTAAGGGCCAGTTGCCTTTTTGGAGATTTAAATTTAACGTTATATTATTTTAACAGCTAAGAATTTACAAACGTCTACAGGCACTCTTCAAGAATGCGCAGACACATTGGCAGAAGAATGGTACCAGGTTTCTCATGACGATTTCTGAAATTTGGTAGATAGCTTCCCCCACTGCCGGCCCTTAATTAATTTTGTTGAGTATATTTGCAGTACTATTTCAGATTATGTTAGTTGTTGTTTTTCTCCTAAATTAATGTGTCGATACTCATCAGTTTGTTTGTCATAAAAACGTGAACAGCAATCTTGTGTGTATTTAATAAACTGTTGAAGCTGTAAAGGTTAATTTTGGATTTTGACGTTTGCGTGCAGGTTTCATGGTATTTTCACTTCACAGAAGATCTCTAGTGTGTGAGTCATTGTTTCTCTCGACTCGCTAAGTGGCGAAGAGTCTGGTCCCCTCACGTAATAGATGACCAGTGCAACCCTCTCTGAAGATCACAAATTACCATGTAGCTGTCACTTGCCAAACATAGGTGTCAAAAGCTATTATTGCTTCAGTTTCTTTAGGACATGGGAGAAACAATAATTTTTTACTAGGTCTGTAAATAAACAATCGTTTTTACTAGGTCAGTAGGGGGCAGGTGGTAGCGCAGTGGTAGAACAGTTGGACTTCGGAGACAAGATTCCAGGTTCGAATCCTGCCCCGGGGGCCCGGCATCAATGTTCGCGAAAGTTACCTTTCTGACGCGATATTGATAGGATGCGATGTC
>JAUTBT010035509.1:0-36948 GCA_032361225.1 Lepetodrilus schrolli
ACAAAGATATGAACATTAATATCCAATAAATTTGTCTTGCAATTTAGCTGTTTGTTTGCTTAATGGGGTTTTTGACCTATGGGGCTTTTGACCATGGGGTTTTCGACCTTGGGGCTTTTCACCCACCGGGCTTTTGACCGTATCCCCCTTTGCACACCTGGCCACATTTAGAGCAGCAAAACTATTTAAATCAAATAAAATGCTCCGATACTACTGATCTTGGCCAACGGGGATACCACTTTGGCTCAGTCGGTAGAGCATTGAACTCGCAATCCAGCAACTCGGTTTTGAATCCCAGGATCAGCATTGGCCCTTTACAATGGCACCCCATGTTGGGAGCCATTGAAATAGAACCACTATACCAGGACCCAATGTGATGAAAAAACACAAATGTCCACTATTCCGATCCTGCTAAGACGAAAGTATGCAAACTTACAATTCTGTTGTGGAGTAGTTCTTGGGCTTTCTGCGACACCTGATGATCTATTCTCTCCTTGTCTTTCCGTAGCACGTTCTCCTTGGCCACGATCTCGGCAGTTCTCTGCGTGGAACCCACCTGCTGCAGCTGCTGAATCTGACCTGAAGTCACAAAACAAGGTCATAGAAAATAAAATTTATCATTTTTCAGACACATCCACAGTATCCCCAAAAAGGCTACTCACGCATTTCATTCATTTTCCTTTGACCAAATACTGCTGTTTCTTTGTACTGTCACTTGTCCACTTTTGTTTGTGTCAGTTTTACATTTTCAGAAACTGTCCAAGAAACGATGACATTTTATGGGCCTAAGTAAGCTGAAAAGTTGACATTTCCAATGCCAAAATTAATCACCCTGTCATCTTTCACTATCAATTGACAGGAAGTTTACCCATTTTCTTTTTCAAACCTACCCATCAATTTGATGCTGTCTTGATACTGGATGATGAAGGATTCCTGTTCCGAATGTAGATTCTTTAGGTGTAGGTCGGTATTCTGGGAACGACACAAACATTAAATTAAACACACCTCAAAAGGGCCTCTTTTGATTAAGGGCACAATACCTGGCCTCAAGATTACAAAACCATTTTGAGTACGATTTCATAATCAACTCAAGTTTAATTAATTTTAACAAAATTAATTAAGGACCAGCAAATATTTTGTGAGAAAGTATTCTTTTAAATACTGGAACTCTGCTTGAGGAATCTGGTGCCATTATTCTCCAATGGATCTGCAAGTGCTTGAAGAGTACCTAGAGCCTGTAGACATTTGGAAATTCTCGGTTGTAAAAATAATATAAAGGTAAATTAATAGTCCAAAAAGGTTACTGGTCCTTAATTAATATTGTTGAGTATATGTACATGTGTAGTGCTACATCCACTACAGGCTTGGTACCCTTAGTGTTTGGTAGGAAAACCCAAATCAAGAAAGCGAATGGACCGTTCAGTGAGCAATACATATGCATATATATGCATACATTTCAATACGGGTTTGGACTGCGTAGCGTTTTGTATGAAAACCCAAAGCATATTGTGAATGGACTGGACGCGTGCGCAAACCAATTTCCTGCTATTTTCCTACTAACCCGTTCAGCGAACTACTAAATATAGAGAAACGTATTGTATTGTATGTATTCTCCATTGAACGCACCCCTGATGACACACCCAAGGGGAATAACTGTACATACCTGTGTTTTGGTGACTTGTTCCTCCAGCTTGAGCTCGATCTGGACATTAGCTGATGGCGATGCCTCTGCCATTTCTTCAGCCTCGTGTTCCGGCTGCAAACAGAGAAATCCTCATTTTAGCATTGCCCAGAGTGGTAATTGTGACAGTTGAATAATTTGGGCTGATTGATGGATATAAATACAGTATTTATTATATCGATAGCCATAGAAATGTAAACAAATATGCCGACTAGACATGAATTATTATGACGAGGGTTTCACGCTCACAGCTTTTGCTTGTTCAATGAGCTTCTTTTCCATATCCAAACAATGGCAGACAATCTTTATCAGACAGAAGGGATTTGCCTCGTAGCTATTCTGCAAAAAAGGATGACAACAGAATATTAAAGGCATACACTCACAGGTTTGTTTACATATTTCATGGTCAAACATATTTTTACATGAAAGTATGATGTGTCTACACAAGTATATTGGGTAACATTGAGCTACATTTTCTGTATGTCCTACTGGTCTTACCACTCAAGTGAAACGTTATAAGCTGAAATCAACTCCGACCTCGTTTTGTAATCACGTGATGCAATGACTAGTATAATGGTCCCGGTAAATTAAGCAATCTAATAATGTATGTCTACCATTTCATTGTTACTCGTGTATATATGATGTACCACTGTGAGTGGTTTAAACGAATAAAACTTAGAGAACAAACATTTGTTACCTCTCACTTGTACCTACAGCTCATTCTGCCTACACTCAAGCACCGACTTAGCAGTTTAGCCAATAGTTTAGATCTGTCACTACTCACTTCACTCACGTATACAAGCGCCCTGGGTTCTTAGTTCGGTCTGTCAAATTCACCCGAATACAGAACAATATAGAAATGTCACTGAAATACTGTGGAAAACTACATAAAATCATAGTGACGGTAGGCCTTCCATATTAAAAAAAAACTAATGTTATAATCAATAACAGGGTTACAATTCCTTTGCCCTTTTCAAGCTAGCTAAACGTGGTAACTTTCATAAGACTGGTTATCAAGACTACCGACGTCCGTATTCATTATAAAATATCCAAAATGAACAATGTTGTATGCACAGCCCAGTTGTAAAACTAAAGAAACATACATAAAATAATAAATCTCAGTGTAACACTTTGTATAATGTTATGAGAATTAATAAACACACGACTAAATTGCAAAATACTATTCCATTCAACATGTTCAGGTAGGTCTTCTTATACATATTTCATGCTTTCTGACGCATCGTACATTATCGTATAGTGACATGCTATATCTTGGATAATTTATTTCCCAGTGTGACATTTGTATGTACAACATTAGGTTCAAATTTGTTTTCCCCATTTAAACTCGTGAATTTAGGGTATGATAATTATTAGTATTTATTTTAACGCATAGCTATTCTCCGTTATCTCATAATATGTATTTCAAATTTGTTAAAATCCAATTTCGCCAATGGTCTTATATAATTACATAATTCGAAATCAACAGAGTAGGTCTAAGAACGAATTAAATTGTATTGAATTATGAATACGAATATTTAGTTATGGATATGTTAAATATAATAGGAGTAACCGTCATAGTGAATACTTGCAAATATGTAGTAAATATGCTACACTATACTTGTACCCTACACAACAGCTTTTTACTGTTCGATAGAACACACTGGCTGCATTTTAAACAACAATTTGTAATGTACCAGTCTCATTTATTGTTTCCCAATGAATGTATTAGTTTTCATCTAGTAGGCTACGTTTATTCAGTTGGTTATGTTAATTATTATAAAAACGAAAAACTTCGTTTTAGATAATGACATGTTCATAATCGATGTACCGTTATACAAAATCAGGCATAAGTGTTGATTATATTTTAAACTAAAATAGCATATACAATAGTTTCCCCAATACTGTTCACTATAATCATGCCATTAATTAGCATCATCTCAATGTAATACTGCTTTTCTAATTCTTATTCCACTACCGCGAAAACAAGAATATGTGCCAAAGTTTGGAACTTGGCATCGTTACTCTAACAGGTGCGCGCTACATCCGCGCAAGAAGTTAGTTCCCAGTATAATCATATGAATATTGCATCTGTAGCATACACTACAAATCGTTTGCTTCCGATATAAACCAGCTATTATCAGAACACACACTAAGGATGTATATTTCAATGTCACATACAAGTTGTAATTCATCTGGCGGAAGCGGAAAGTTCGCTCGAGTAGTAATATTCAATACTTCCTGGGAACTACTTGTCTTGTTAAACTTCATAACAATATTTTACCGAAAGTGATCCGACTCTAAAACTTTGAGTAATTGTTGAAGTAAATTGTTTAACGAACATGTTTGGAGTGACAAGAAACAACATAACTAAGATATGCGTGTCCCGTGTGGGTTACTTGTCTTCTCGTGGTTAATTGCTACTTGTGGTAAGCATTGGATAACACTGTCAAAGCTCAGCCAGGCTGCATTGGCTTGGCTTTTGTTGTGTATTGTTGGTTCATCGATTGTTTGTCGACAATTTAATGGGCTGTCGCGCTTGACACTTTCTGGCTATGGTATTGATTGGGAGTGATTACGATCGGTGAATGTCAGGTGCCCGGAAGACCAATACGTTGAGAGGGATCAGTTACGTTCATTGAGAGTTAATAAATTAAAGGGGCAATACCATCATTATTGGTTTTATTTAAAAAATATAATGTAGGTAGTTTCATATACTATATATTCCGGAGTGGCCGGTTTCCACCACCATAAGAAACTTTGTGTCAATACTTACTATTGGTAGGAATAACAATATTAACATAAATTCTGATTCTACCACTAGTCATTAATTCAATGATGATGATGAATTATTGTTTTACGTCGCAGCGGGAATATTTCACCCATAGGCGACGACTAATTCAATGACTGTCATAGATTACAACAGAGGCTTTGCATGGTGACTTCACACACAGTCACATGGTCTCGAGAGTGGCAAAACATACGTAACCTACCACTGTTGCTGTCATTGGGACACATCACCAATATTCGAAGAAATACACAATGTATAAGATTTTCTGTGGGTATAGTTGAACTAGTTGGCCGGGGATACGATCTGGTGATCATTTTTGATGTTCATGTATCAGAGCAGACATCGGCAATAAATTTCAGCATATATTACAGCCATCCCTTCATATCGGGTAATTAGTTGTTTATCCAGTGTTTTAGGCCATAACGTACATAAACCACATATCTTTCCGATATAATGTTAGCTAAGTTAAGTGTGTTAATTCCAGCTAAAGTCCTAATTGATAGTATTAATAAATCTACAGTGAATCTGGCAATCTGATTGATCCATGTGACCCCAAAACATTTTGTTCATACATCAATGAAGAAAATTTCTCCCTCTTGATTGACTGGTCGCGACACCAACCATTTGCAATGTAAATATTAATGCTCAACTCTAAGCATGCGCCTTGTTAGACTACTAAATCCATGAAAGCAGTAATTATTCACTGCAATATATTTTACGTTTATCAAGGTATGAACAAAAAACAATGTGCAAACTTTTTTATGAACCGTTTCACAAACATCCTGCACTGCAACCATAAGCAAAATAATCTTGAAAGTTGTTATGCAAGCTTGAAGTTGAAAAACACAATAATGAGTTCAAGCAAGCAATAAATTTGAAGTGTACCTCTGAGACATGCTCAAAGTAAGCCTGAAAGGAAAGTAGGTGAGGCTATTTCAGATCCAGGAAGTGATGGCCATCCAACTATCTGAGAAGCATATTTTTCTCATCTAATTATCATGAGATTACATACTAGTAGTTGAGTGATAAAGAGGACATGCTCTATTCATTAGATATTAATTACTATTATAGAACTAGCAGAACTATGTGTTCAAACAATACATCCCTTGACATGCCCACACCAATGCATTTCTTTTCAAATCTATGCCAAAGCTTAAGTATGATGTCTAGACCCACATTTTATGGGTCAAACAACCCATTAGGAATAGTTGTACATCAAGTAGCTGAAATAATGTATGCAGCAATTATACTGTTCAAAATTGGTGCCAATAAAAGACATTTTTTGGTCATATTTTTGCTTAAAGGGTAGATTTTGTGTCCACCATGCATCACAGCACCACCCCAGAACCTCCAAGTGTGGTATAATTTTATTAATTTTGAACAAAATGATACCACTCTTGGAGTTTTTTTTGGTTTTTTTTGGGGGGGGAGGGGTGCATGGTAGACCCTCCCAACCAACGGACTATAAAACAAACTTGTTAAATTCTATATGTACTCTGGCTCATAAGGTGTGCAATTCTGAAATAACTCTTGTCTTGTTTCATCTATATACTATTAGTCTTATGCTGCAAACTATGCGATAATAAATAATTTGACAGTAAGATACACATTTGCATATCCCAGTGCAGGATGATATATATATATATATATTGATCGGAGAAACACACAGAAATGTATTGATCTCTCACATCGAGTTGTAGTTGTTGGAGGTAATCATTTCCTACATTAAAGTTGTTGTGACGCCAGCTTCTGCAAGCTGTTAAGCTGATCTTGTAGAAAACCTTTGTTTATGACTTCCTGGTTCCAGCTGTGATTGCAGACATTTCTGTCCAATGAGGATGTAATCAGGATGGTGTGTTGGTTGCAGGTGGAGTTGTGACATGGTACCATGGCTGCTACTTGGACCGGTCAAACCAGCTGGGCCAGGATGGAGTGACTGTCCAGTCAGTTGGCTCCCCCCTTGTGGACTGCGCCAAACTGTGTCGACAACAGAGGTAAGTAACTACAGTCAGTGGACACAGGACTTGGATATGCTGGCAGTGTCTACAGCTTACAATCCCACACCTGGCTGTGTGTGCTGTCCATCTCATTGTAGTGACGTGCAAATCCGCTGATGTGTGCTTTTAACTAATATGAGCTTATAAAATTATGCAGCATCAGCCATGGTGGCATTGTCAGTTGGAAGTTTGCTTTCCTCACGAACTTGGATGTGTTTGTATATATTATTGTAGTGATGTCTATCTCTTGATTTCTGGTTTTATTAATGTAGAAAAATTAAAATTAAATCACACAGCATCTGCCATGCCATTTGTCAGAGTGAACTTTACCCTTCTCCTGAACTGATAGCATTGTGGTGAAAGTTTGCGTACATGAATATCGCTAGACTCCTGTTAGACACCACCATTGATCTGATGTTCAGTATCAATTATCACGGAGTAAAGCTAGGGATGTTTGCCAAAAATATATTTATGTTTCCATCCTTAGCGTTCTCCAAAGCTGCTTGTTTCTCAATCACTGTTCTGATTGGCATCTCCAGTCACCTGTAGCCTGAGGAAGGTTAATAATGCATGATGAGAATATGTGGGACATGTTGATCTTAAATAGAAATCAGCATTTGTTTTATTAGAATTTGGTTATTCTAAATCTCACATATTGCTCCAACTGGTGTTTATTTTTTTATGCATCCGGGCTATCAACAAGACTAAATCAGGATTGAAATTTGCGTCATAAGGATCAGTGTTCAGTTTCAATATACACGGTACATGTACCATATGTTTAGTGTGGCATGAAGCTGTTAGTTTACTCCCTTACATTGCACTTACTTAGTTTAAATGTTTGGAAGTATTGCCAAACTGGCATAATGTTTTAAAGGAATGTTATATTAATATGATACTGTTTTAACTGAACCTTTATCAATTTGTTATTATTAGGTAATGTATAGGTATTTGTCTAGAAATGTTACCCAATATTTTTAGAGTTTTTTGTATTTAACAATTACTAGGACTGGGATGCGGGATGAGAACAATAGGTAGGACATAGACAAGGACAATAGGTAATACAGGGATGAGAACAATATCTCAAGATGAACAATAAGTAGGACAGGGATAAGAACAATAGGTGGGAAAGGGATGAGAACAATAGGTGGGACAGGATGAAAACTATTTGTTTATGACTTCCTGGTTCCAGCTGTGATTGCAGACATATCTGTCAAGATGAGAACAATAGGTAGGATATGGACAAGGACAATAGGTAGAACAGGGACGAGAACAATATCTCAAGATGAACAATTAGTAGGACAGGGATGAGAACAATAGGTAGGACAGGGATGAGGACAATAGGTAAGACAGGGATGAGAACAATAGGTAGGACATGGACAAGGACAGTAGATAGAACAGGGACGAAAACGATATCTCAAGATGAACAATAAGTAGGACAGGGATGAGAACAATAGGTAGGACAGGGATGAGAACAATAGGTCAAGATGAGAACAATAGAACTGGCAGGGATGAGAACAATAGGACAGGGATGAGAACAATAGGTCAATATGAGAACAATAGATAGGACAGGGATGAGAACAATAGGTAAGGGATGAGAACAATAGGTAGGACAGGGATGAGAACAATAGGTAGGACAGGGATGAGAACAATAGGTAAGGGATGAGAACAATAGGTAAGACAGGGATGAGAACAATAGGTAAGGGATGAGAACAATAGGTAGGATAGATAGGACAGGGATGAGAACAATAGGTAGGACAGGGATGTTCTCAAGTCTGTATTTCCAAGATATCCTGTGTTGTTGTCTGCTTGACTGACAGCTGTAAATTCTAGATCAAAGCATGAATGCTGTTGTGCAACATGTACAAGGGAATTGATTGACTGCTTCAAGATGATCATGGAGTGTTTCTAAAGAGTATGATTTGGTTAATCATTATCAATTACCAACATTTAGATATTCTAACAAGTTATTTATGTTTACTATTTCTAGTAGAGTCAGGAACAGGATACGCTTACATAATGTTAATAGATGTTAGACCTCATCTTTACTTTGCTAGATCCTAGAGATGATGATTCAGTTCACTTGGACAGTGAGGTGAGTGGAAGCACTTTGTTGAGGAGGGTTTCTATTTATTTACAAAATGCAAGGAATGTAATTTTGATCTATCGATGAAATTCAATAATATTGCATCTTACACCTTATTCTATGGTCTTAAGAGTGGCCACCCCTACTTCCTGTATTGAACTGCTCCAATATTCTCACTTTCTTTTCCCACAGTATCGGTTACTTGTCGACCTGCGTAGTGTTACCTGTCGACCTGAGTAGTGTTAGCTGTCGAAGTGCATAGTGTTGTGTGTCATAGTGTGCGGGGTCCCTCAGGTAGGTGGAATGTTATTGTCAGAGGAAAGTTTCTGTGTTGCAGGATTAGCTTGACAGCAACTTTGAAGTAACCGTGGCTTATCGTGAGAAGTTTGTGGGATATCCAATTGATACCTATTTGATATTATTACTATAGAGTCATTCAGATAGCTGTGCTGCTAGTGCTGGGATGCTGTCAAGGTGTTACTTGACCATATTGGTAGTAATTACTTTAATACTTGTAATGAGTTCTGAGCAGCCATGGTAACTGGGCTCGACATGAAAGCTAATAAAAGTTAATAAAATCTGAGGTTGTTTAACTCCTGGAAATAGGACCACCCACAATACATGTGTTGATTAGGACAGTAATTTCATTCAACTTATCTTTAATTAGTGTTTGAACATGTTGAATATCAATTAAATTTTCTTTCTTAGTTTCCAGTTACCAACTGAATTTCCTACCAGTGTTCGATTTAATGGGGTCATTTGAAAATCTGCAGTGTTAAAGGTATCTGTGTGACCCACTGAACATTACAGATTTGACAACCATTAACATATGGAGAAGGACCCCCTTATTATTTTCTTAATTTCTAACTCTGCATACCATTGTTGTTGGTATATATTTTCATAAAATATTTATGCGTCTATATGACAGTTAATAGTTACATGAAAGTAGAAATCCATGCCGGGGAGGGGGGAGGGGGGAGGGGGGAGGGGCTAGTATATGTGGGTGGAGGTTAAGCTTTTATGATAGGATGCACTCCTATATAGCTGCATCAGCATCACTTACATGTTTAACAGGTTTACTGCTGTGCTATGTGCTACAGATGTTGCAGATTTACTCCTGCTGTAAACTGACAAACCATGATATTAGCTAAATTATTTTTAAAAGTTGACTAAGACATAAAGGATACAGGAAATGGAAGCTATATTTATAACATAGCACTTAAATGTATGTTATATTCATGTTATTAATGATGGGAAAACTTGTATCCACCTTTTTCCATGTTCACTTCCAGCCATATTGCTGATGTTTTGTATTGCTATGCTGTTCAGGATAAGCACTAGGATTGTAAATGACTGAAATGAAGACATTTTCAGTCTAATTTCTAGATGGTATCATGCATGCACTCTTTCACAGACTTGTGAGGTCTCCCATGGCAACACATATCCACATCGTGGTGATCGGAGTATTTGACAATTTCATGCATTTATTCATGAGCAGATTCTAATTTGAAGCCTGTGAAAGTGGGCCTTTCTCAGCATATCCAGCAGATGCATGTTCTGCTTCATTACTCCACACAAAGTGTACAGAGAGTGTGTAATTGTCCGCAGATCATATATTACTTTAAGTTTGAATTTCACAGTTAGTCAGATTTAATCCAGTGTGTCTAGGTAAGGGTGTGAGCAATTGATGTACGATACACGTATTATCTTATAACGGCAAATGATGAGAAGAGATTTGTATACAACTTGATAAAGATATCATTATCAGCCAACGCCTGTGAATATTGCTCTGGGACATTGTGAAAGTAAGCAGTGATGCATTAGATGCTTCAATGTCATAACACTGTTTAGATGTCACAATGTTGCACATGGAGTGAAGATGTCACAGTGTTGCACATGCAGTGAAGATGCCAGAATAATGCACATGTGTAGATGTCACAATATTGCACATGGAGTGAAAATGCCACAATATTGCACATGGAGTGTAGATGTCAGAATGGTGCACTGAACTTGAAGATGTCACAATATTGCACATGAAGTGAAGATGTCAGAATGAAGAACATAATGTGAAGATGTCACAATATTGCACATGGAGTAAATATGTCACAATATTGCACATGCAGTGAAGATGTCAGAATGTTCAATGAAAATGCCATGGTTGCAGGACTTTTAGGTATGCTGTGTCCATATCAACTATCGTCGCAAATGGGTGAAAGATTCCTGCAGCGACGTTAAACTCCATAATCACACACTCCATATCAACTAAACGAAGAAATAATACTACAGCTGCTAAGATACAGCTTCTGTATCCAGTATTTATACTCAGGAACTCTGTTGTCATAAAATATTCAGGATTATTTCAAGTAACCAATAGGCCCACAGTTTCTGCCATTTACTTTGCATTTTGTATCAACTTTGTCAAGTATACGTGGTTGATGCAGCCAACCCCACTAAGTACAATCATATATAAACTATCTCCTGATAAAACTGATGATCTGCTATTGTTAGGCACTAATCCACACTATATTAAACATGAGTCCTTACATCTTTATTACTCTGTCTAAGTATCCATACTACATGCTGGTGAATGAAGTAAACTGCTTTCCCGTTGTATTCATTCACACGGAATATACTTTTGTGACTCTTTTCCAAGAAAAGGTATGCTTCGTTGGTCTAAGCATTTGTTCAGTAGTGCATGAATGATGGCCTGTAGATTAGGGTATGCGTGTTTACAGCAATGACAGGTGAAGGCTTTCTACAATAGCCAGTACATTAAATCGCACAAAAAGTCTTGGTCAATGTCAGGCTTTCATCGTGTTTTCTTGTTCTTTTATTTTTCCAGTGGATACAAAGGAAAACTAATTTTGAACATGCCTGTTTTGGGATTAGTGAATGAATGCCACGGTTGCACTCTATTATTGATACCGTAGACATATGTTTAGATTTGTTCATGAACCACCACTGAAAACAAGTCTTATTGTGTGGAGGCTGAGGTTTTGGGGTAATTTGTCACCTGATATTCAATACCAACTTTTCTATGGCCGAGTATGAAGGTGGTGGTTGAAATGATGGTCTATGTAAGTAGAAAAAATACATTTGTACGTACAATTTATCTTTTATTTTCACTATTTTACTTATCTTATCCAGAATATTTTCTTTAAAGTTATGTAATACATATAATATTTACCGGTATTACACACTATTTACATTAAACACACTATTTACATTAAACACACTATTTACATTAAACACACTATTTACATTAAACATACAATTTACATTAAACATACAATTTACATTAAACACACTATTTACATTAAACACACTATTTACATTAAACATACAATTTACCTCAGCAAACATTTTCCACCACCATTTTCCTAATGATTTGATATACAGTAAGTAACACTGTTTGTATCAAATCCATCTACATTTCTATTTTATTATTTCTTAATAGCTATTGTATAAAACTAATGCCATTTTCACTTGCACATTTGCTGAGGAGTGTTACGTTGCACATATGTAAATATACATACATACGTAAAAATACATTTGCTATTCTTTCGCATGTCACGTAAATTAGGTATGCAAACATTCTGAACAGCCTCAAGGAACTTCCATGCCTCGTAATTACTTAACTGGGTAGTGTAATATGAATATATTTCCAATTATTCCAAATGTTAAAAGGAAGATAACTACCTTAACTATCGGTATACCCTTTCCACTTGAGTTTATATTGACGATGAGTGTCAATCATGTTAAGTGTACCATAGAGCGGTAATAAGAAAATTGAAGATACAAAAGTGATGATACATATGTCAAATGAATGTACTTTCCAATATTAGCTCAAGTAAAAAACTAGCATCTATAGCTATGTTTGTTCACCTTGAAACCTTCAAAATTTTGTTGCTATGCATTCGCAGGACACCATGCATATAGGGCAAATTTACACATGTGCAAAATATACATTTGCATGACCTCCAGACCACTCCTGATGTAAATTTGTTTAAGTGTGTAACATGACATGTATACGCATGTGTGTATATTTACTAGGCCTGCAACGATGCATATTTTTATGATATGATACATATCACGATTCACAGGTGACGATATTATATGCGATATGATACCTCAATAATGGGTTTGATCAGATAAACAAATAGATATTTTGAAGCCGAAATATTGCCACCGACGATTTGACAAAGCCAATAGTGGAGATCAGGGGCTCCATCCATTTTGATAACTAAATTTTGCCGAATCATGGCTGTAAAATGTATTTAATTAATTGCACAGATATCTAGGCATTCATTTTGCAACCAAGTAAATGAATTTTGATGATCGTTTTTACTCCGTATTACTTAATTCAGTGACGTGCTGTTTTGATCGGATCAGCCATTATCTATCGGAAGTTACGGTAGACAGCTGATGGAACAGCCTGGATATTTCCATGAAAAAAGAGTTATCATTGCAACCCTCAACCTAACCCTAAGTAAAGCAAATTGGTCAAATATAGACAGGGGCCGTGATTGCCACCTGTGCAAGCGATGTCTTCAGCAGACATCTTCACAGAAATGTCATAACATTGGTCTCGGTGCAAGTTCTAGACCAATCAGATGGCATCACACAGAATTACTTGTTGAACTGCATTTATAACGAATTGACAGCTCAAAACAATTTGTTTAATACATTTAAATAATGGTTGGTTGATATTATATATATACCATATATATATGATATTAAACTGTGTTCTATTTCATATCAACTTTATGTCCCGATGATATATGTAATATATATGTGTAATGATATATATTGTGAGTGCAAATATAAATCATTTTACGAGGGACATGGAAGTTGATATGAAATAGAACACAGTTTAATATCATATTTATTGCCCCAGTGTAGATTCTGTTTAAAATGAAAATAAGTCGATACATTTTCTCGTGACACACGCGGAATAGTACAGTATCATTTTTGCACAGGCCAGGCAATGGGAACGCGAGAAAGTATGAATGGGAATGCGATATGTCACGGGCGGTGCATATCGTTTAGATATGACATTGTCGAAAACACCACTCTGGGGCAATAAATATATATATGTATATATCAATACAGTAGTGTGGTTTTAAAATAGTTAAATGTTCTACAAATAAATATCAGTTAACTTATGCGTGTTCACGAAAATAGTGCTTTCCCATTGCCTCAGCTGTTCATTTAGGAACACAACATCAATATTCTGTATGGATTTCACTGCAATGAAGTATGTTTTTCAACATAGCATCTATTTCACACTTGTATCCCATGATCATTAATCAGGAAATTAAATACATCTGTATCATTGATACGTAGCCTCGCGATATGATATGCGAATCGTCAAACTTTGTATCGCAATGCACCAATGCACCGGTGAATCGTTTCACCCCTAATATTTATACACATATGTAAATTTACATACCTATGCAAAAGCGTGCATGCGAACGGAGTATTGGTCTATTTTCTTAGGAATTTAGTTTCCAACTTATCCTTTAGTCTGTGGCATCTGCTATGACTATGAGAAGTTAGTCAACTACCTGCTGAGGTTCACAGCCAGTTGATGGCTTTTGTGACTTTCCTTACCTATCAACACAGTCAATGCTGGTGTGGTATGAACATATAGTATAGCTGAATTTGAATACCATGGTAACATTTGCTTTGCCCAATTGTACAGCTATCGTGAGTTTCTGTCTGCAGATGGAATATGAGTGAACACCTTCTGCACTAATTTATTTCATTAGACATGTTAGAATTGTATACCGATGATCATTTGTTTTTCAAATTGTGTAATTTTTACAAATTGTGATGATTTACAAAGTTGAATTCAACACTAGTTTTTGAAAATTGATTTTATATACTAATAGTATATATATTTGTATTAAATATTAAATTGAACTGCATACAGCCAGTATTGTAATACATGTACTAGTAAAACAGATTTAGTTATCAATGTAAATATGCCATGTTGTAAGTGACTGTATAACAGTGTTATGTATGTTCAGTATTGGTATCTATGTAAATGTTATCAGCTCTTTAATTTTCAGGAAAAAGAGGCCAAACTAGAATAATAGAATGTCAATTTATATGATTTTATTACAGATTCAAGTATGTGGGAATACAGAGGGGAAACAACTGTGTTTGCCTTAATACCACCAGTGCCCTTGTTCCAGCCAATAATGACTTGTGCTCCAGAAGGTGTGTATAACCAGTACATTCATTTCTTAATGGGAAATAACGCAAGATCTCCTAGTACAAACTCCATGGGTAGCAAGCATTAACCAACACACAGCTGTGAATATTACCAAATCCATGCATATGATCATGCTATAATCTTATTTTGTTATTTGGTCTGAGTAGACCTATATTCTGTAATATCTTTTTTCCACAAAAATAATTTTGATATATTTTATATTTTTACAATCCTTCCAGCATCAATATTGGACAATAATAAAACAAGGTGTTGCCATTACCAGAAGTTGCTGTATTTAAGCCCCAGGCTAAATTACGGAAATTGTCACTTTTGAAAGACAATAATTCATTCACTCACTTTTGAAAGAGAATCTTTTAAACCAAAATTAGGCCCAGGACTTAAGTTCGGAACTACCCATTATATATACTGATTTTGTGTTTCTGATACGAAAACAGACAAAATATATACTAGTAATGTTTGCACTTATTTAAATTGAAACAACAACATTATGAGAACAAAATAAATCCATTAACCAATTATTTAAACAATAGGACTGTAAAACTCTGAATGTTCTCAATAACTGAATGTTATCATTGGAAGAGAATACACATGGGAGATTACTCCAATATTAAATCTGAATTTAAGCCCTTGGGCCTAAATACAGAAAAAGCTTCCATTTTTAGGCCCATGGGACAAATTTCAAGTGGGCCTAAATATGGGAACTCATGGTATGCAGTAATTTGAGAGATTTGATGAATAATGGGTGTGGCTGTTTGCCACCCTATGATGACATTTCAACAGGAAGTTACATGGGCAGGAAGCAATTACATGATATTTTAAACATTTCTGATTCATTCATTTGATGAAGCCACAAGTAGCTATAAATACTATGTTGGACTTGAACGTCTTCCGTTTCTAAATTTGAAATGGTTTCAGACTTTTCCCCATCAAATAGAAGGAAGTTTAAGAAATGACATGAAGTTTTATCTATTTTGTCATGTAGTTATTGTGTGGGAATAGTGCAGTATCTATTTTTAAAAATCCAAACAATAATGAAAATATCTTCCATCGATGTTCGGATTTAATAATATAGACAATTTAATAAAATGATATTGCGAGCAGGAGAATAGTGTTATTCATAAAGAACAGTAAATAGAAATACAAAAGTAATGAAATGTTATATAGTGAAAGTTTTGATAGTAACTATGCACTTTTAGTACAAGGAACTTGTTAGTGGAGTCAGGGCAATGTCAAGTTTGTCTGTATTCCTGACCAGATAGCCACACTGCTGACATGATTGATATCGCTCATCTTACTTGGTAATTCATTACAATAATAGTTCAATCAAATGGTAAGACTGGTGAGTGCAGTGAAGGGGTGCTTGTTGCCAGTCCAGTACGTTGATCCCAGCTACAAGCTAAGTGTGACAGGCCTACAGGTGAAACTAGGAATGCACTGTTGAAATATTTGATGATAGCTTGATCCATCACTTTGATCAACTATGATTAACCCGTCTGTTTGTTCCTGTGATAGGTAGTTGATTTGAATGTAATCTGTAGTTGATTTGAAAGTAATATATGCTGTGCTGCTGTATGATACTACAATGTTAAGGGTACTCACTGGGTAGTAATACTGGTATCAATGCATACAATGGTAGGTCTTCACTTCTTGCTTTGATTTTCGTGGGGAAAACAAACATCTAATGCATTTACTTGATGCATCAGTTGGTTGAATTTCAAACAGGAAAATTACCTTTTGAAAAATGTATTCATGCTATCATGGCGGTCTACCCAGACAGAATATATGTTATCTGTCTACATATTGCAAAACGTCCACCAAAACAATTATAAGGAAAATAAAAATCATCAGAACAAGAAAGGAAAGGGAACAATAGAAACAGGATACAACGAAACATGTGAATGAATATTTTTCTCCTTCTGATAGAAGTACACAGGCACACCAAATCATGTGAATGAATGCATTTTGTATGTTATTTTGATGATTTGTGTAAGTTTTGAATGTCCTTTCTACAGGTGTTCTGGTGTTGAACCATCCCTGTCACTATGGTGTGGGGGGACCGCCTCCCAGTGGAGTATGTACCTGTCGTCAGGACCCTACCTCGTGTCCCTCGTCGCCGAGATAGACTCACCCTGGGTTGTCGTGGATACCCAGGTCTCCCTCGATGCTGTGGTGGAGTTTGCAAGTTACATCAACTTCACTGATGGTAAATTATTGTTTGTAGATTTTATGTTCTATGTCAAGGGAATTAGTGTGGGGATAGTTCAGAGGAGGTATGTTGATATTGGTATAGTGATATCAGAGGAGTTAGACTGACGAGATGGGTGAAATCAGATGAGTTGGACTGACGAGATGGGTGAAATCAGAGGAGTTGGACTGATGAGATGGGTGAAATCAGATGAGTTGGACTGACGAGATGGGTGAGATCAGAGGGAGGTGGACTGACATTAATTGAGTGAGATCAGAGGGAAGTGGACTGACATTAATTGAAAGATCAGAGGGAGGTGGACTTACATTAATTGAGTGAGATCAGAGGAGGTGGACTGACATTGATTGGGTGAGATCTGAAGATGTCTAAGAATAGTTGGGTGAGTTTATGCAAAGTTGGCTGACATTGCTCGGGTAAACTCAAAAGTGGTCAGACATCGCTTGGGTGAATGTGGGGATGTGGGTTAACATGGGTTTGGATAAGAAAGTGTGATATTGGATAGGTGAAAGAATTATTAGAATACGCAAATAGCATCAAATCATATTGACCTAAGATCAATGCACATTTTGAGGTAGAACATGACATTATGGAAACAATTGATTGAATAAACAGTCTACTTATTACACAAATAATATGTTTGCCGGAATGGTTGATATTGAAATGAACATAAAACAATCCCAGTTGATATATTAGTGAGGTCTAACTTGATATTTAATGTCATTCTCTTTCCAATTGTCCTAAAAGATTTATCCTTATTTGAGGTTTGCAAATACACTAACTAATTAATCTAATTATTTTGAAGAAATAATTCCTTTATTCGATTATTTTCTAGAATCTTGATTACCCCAATTAACTGTATTTATTGGCCACTCTGCCCTCTGTCAATGGCATCCAATGAAATCCTCTGCTGTCTGTGTTTGAAATGCTCATCACAAAGAAATAACCAAATGCAGTCGTATCATATTTCTTGTATTCATACATTAGGTGTCACAAAGATCACCACAGACTTAATTCTGCTTTTTCCGATGTCAATTGTATTGCCGTTTGTGCCTGAGATTGAGATGACACTGAGTAGTCTTGATACCGGCTCTTACTGCCAGCGATTAACTCCCTTTGGTAGTGGTGACAAAAGTCGGCAGAATCTCGCCATCCCTTGCTGCTCATCACCTGTCACTTCAGAGGACTTGGTAGCCAGGTTACTAATTCAGTCATTCTCCGTAAAACCCTACCCCCAGGCTTTACACACCCTCAACATGTTTTGAATTAAATCTGGATTTGGTCTTAATGGCCGTCATTGTGGCCCTGACATGCTCAATTTAGATTGTGATTAATGAAGGTTTTATATGAAAGTGTGACGGCATTCCATCCAGCGCGGGTACTGCCTCTGTGTTCTGCTGCCAGGGCACTTTTCCCCATGTCTTGCAACTGATTGGGCAAATAGGCTAATAATGGCTTTTATTGCTGCTGGTCGATTTGCTGAAACAGAGATCAGGTGTCTATTTAATGAACTGCAAAAGGTAGGTTTGATGGATATAATGATCACCAGTTATTTGGTGGATGCTTGTTTAATGGTGCAATCCTGACAGCAGAGAATATAATGTGTTTTCATACGGTGAATAGCTCGGCATTCATTGTGGATACAAGCTGAGAATGACATAGACTAGTTCAGATTCTAGTTTGTAGAAGATAATCCATATTGTCGAAAATATCATAGATTTCTACAGTTGTGATTTGAGTGGAATTGATATTGAAAAAAACAAAACATGAATTTAGGTTTTTCTGTATTTTTTAGTCACTTATTTCTCCAGAAAAATATAAGAAACATTGGTAGCTATTTTCGAATTAAGAAATTGTGTAATCACTCCATTTGTAATCTATTATAGGCCAATAAGAATATTATATGTGTCTGACTGTTCATAGATAATTTATTTGTATGTCAGTAACTGCAGACAGCATCACGATTCTGTACTCCCCGTATCCTGAATGTGACCTGTTTGTGTTCACCTCCAACATTTGATGAATTATCACAACTTGGCCCACAGCAATTTGAAATGTTTCCCAAGCACTTAAATTTAACCAATTCATTGCTTTTGTCTCACGATTTTTTGGCCTTGGGCATTGTTTGTTTTTTTGTTTGATTTCATTCATTTAATATATTTCTATTTAAGGTTGCTGAATAAAAACTCCACTATGCTCAGACCTCAATTGCCAAATAATTATTCCAAACTTACCAAGTGGAAAATTTTGTACAATATGTATTTGTGTCTCCATTTTGTATTCTTATGTTTTTGGAGAACACCGTTCCTGACCTTTGAATGGCCTTAACAATGTGCACAAGAGTTAATTGTGGTGAAATTAATATAATATGCTGCCTTTACAAAGGTGTGCTTTCTGTTGGCGGTTTCCTAACATTACCCACTAATGGCCATTTTCCTTCAACCAACAAGTGCTGCACCTGAATGTAGCACTTCAGCCATTGTTCGTAGCAATCTGATGTTTTTGTACAGCTTTAACATACTGTACTTATTTTCAGATTCGGATGAAAAATGGCTTAGCAGCTACGACCTTGTTTGGAGAGTAGATGGCGAACAATTTATCGCTAACGTCACAGGATATGGAAGCAAAATTACTGCAAGAAGTGTGTCCACGTTTAAAGAAGCCGGGACCTTCCATGTTGGTAAGTCTGGGACCGTTTTACCTCACGAGGCTCCAAACCGGGCGGCTGCCTTGTTGATACGTAATTTATCCGGGGTCGGTACTCCAGTTCACCAACTTTGGATTTATAAAAGGTCTGTTAATTAAAGTTCGATCAATTAAATAATTTACCATTTTTTTAGTACGACGTGATAGATAGAGCAAGACTGCCAACAGGTTAATTTACGATATATATGGATAAATGATATTTGACTTAGAAAAGTTTGTGCATTAGTTTGCAGTCACACTAAGCTGTCTCTGTTGATGTCTTTGGTAAAATAGATAATTCTCCAGCCAATATTTCCTGCCTCTTAGTTTTAAGTTAAGTTATTATATTAATTATCATTGTATCTGCATGTGTAGTGCATCTACATAGATTGCACAAAACCATGACATTATTGGGAACGTGGGTGGAGAGTAATCATCAAAGAATGCTTATGGATGAATATTTGTGTTACCCATCTGTCCGTGCCTGTGTCTTCTTTAATATTCGTTTTTCTGTGTATGCCTATTATGGATATTGGGATGTTTGTCCGTTTCTTCAGTTTGTATCAGTGTCCATTATTCCTGCACTGTATAGACATGTTCGTCTGTGACTTTAGTCTATATCAGTGTCCATTAGGATGATGGTATATCTTGAAGAATCTACTACTGCTGGATCACCTTGGCTAGCCTCACTTCCAGTCATCTGTTGGCCACTTGTATGAGTTCATTGTGTAGCTCCTATTTGCTCTGCCCTTGCTGCAGTGAGGAAGTCACACCCTCTATCTTGCATTGTTTCATTAGCCCGATTTTTTCAGGTGGCATTTATCCCACAAGATGTAGGATATGGCCTGTCCTTTTATAGGCAAACAATGGCTGCCCCTCTTGTAATGTCAAAAACATGAGCGCTTGGTAGTGCTGCCAAACATGAAAAGCATGGCTTTGATTTCGGTTCTCTCGCTGAAAGACCCTCGGGGAAAAGAGTCGGCCATTTTGATTCTTATTGGCTTTTGATGTTTTGATCTGATCTTTCATATTGTTAAATATATGCAAATACACTTTTCAGAGGAATAAAGTAAGAATTATTTATATGACATGATTGTTGGCTGGCATTTTGAGTTTATAGCAATTTTATGGTTCATCTTGGCACTGGTATTAGAGACATTTTAAAAACAGATTACAAGTGGTTTTGAATTAAACCACATCTAGGTTAACTGTGTTTGTGGAATCAATTAACCTTTTTGGTTCTATGCTTTATGATCTGAATGCACCGACTGAGAGAATAGATATCAATAACATTAATTGTTCAAACCTTTGTATTTGAATTGCTGTAACGGCCAATGAAAAAGAATTCCCCTAAAGATATAGTGAGGCACCAGTTTGTTCTGTATGCATTGCAGGAAGTGTTAGACATGTTGGAAAAGAATTTGAACTTCATCAATTCCTAATGACAGTACAGATATCAGGTGTAACCACCATAGATTTCATGAACTAGAATAGCATTGGTCTGGTTCATGGTGTTCAAGATTTAGAATAATGATCTCAGTTGAGTCATTTTATTTTTCATCTTCATTGAAAATCAATTTTATTTATGTTCTCGAGAAAAATAGAAAATTAATATATTTTCTTCTTCTCCTTTACTGCTACCTGTTGATATAAATCTCAATAGTGGAAGTAGATCCTTTCAAAGAAGACCAAAAATATTCATGTCAATGTTAAGGAAAAAGCTCACGTTTCAAAATCCCCTCTTTTACTGACTAAAGCAAAGTGCTGTAAATTGTGTACATTTTTCCGACACAAGTAGGCCATTGTACAAAGCCTCCTGCACCCAGTTGTCTAACATGTGTAGTTTAGTGTTCTATTGTCAACCACTTGACAGTGATACCATCATGGCTGTAACTTCTGAGGTTTGCAATTTCACAACACAAGGAAATTAACTATCCTCCTTATATAATTGAGATATTTTGATATGCGATAAACGCAGTTTGTCAAAGCTATTTCACACTTTCTTGTGAACAAGGTATATTGTTTGCTGGTCTCTTGTGGCTCATCAAGGTATCCTGTTATTGTTTGAAAGGTGGAATGTGAAAACCTAGCATAACACAGAACACAAAACATGAACTGTTATACAATGTCTGGAAATTAGAAGTCACTTTCTAAATTATCCACTTAGGCCATAGTTTATGGATCCACTGACCTGATTTTTTTACACTTTGGAAAATAAAAATAACTATTTTTTATTATATTCCGCCAACAGTGTACTAGCCTTAGAAAATTATAATAGTAAATGATGAAGGAAAAAGTCCTATAAATCATCACTGGACATAAACAAAGACTGATAAATATGTATAACAAAAGTCTAATTAATAACAATTATCTGTTCACCCAGAAGAGAATTGGTACCCGGAAGGATGAGATGGACATGTGAATGTTAACCTTGTAGCGCCTTAAACCTTAAACGACAGCTTGGGTTGTATACACCCCAGGGAGTTGAGAAGGAAATTGAGTGTACACAGATCCATTGACCGGGGTAATAATGTAGCAATAATGTAGCGCTATGAGCTTGTTTCGAACGGGGATTTGGCGCAATATAAATGTTCACATTATTATCTGTGCGGTACTCATGTATGTATGGTACTGATGTGTGTGCGTGGCACTTATATATGTGTGTGGTACGTACACTAGATGAGTGTGTGTGGTACTTAGATGTGTGTGGTACTTGTATATCCCATACTTTGCAATGGTATTCATGTATGCATGGTACTGATATGTGTGTGGTACTTAGATGTGGGTGTGGTACTCATGTATGTGTGGTACTTGGATATGCGGTATGTGTGGTATTCGTGTATGCATGAGTGATGTGTATGTGGTACTTAAATATGTGCATGGTACGCAGATGTGTGGATACGAAAGCTTCATGGAAGTCCGGGCCTAAATCAGGGCGTACGCCATGGTGTACTCCCACATTTACGCCCGGAATATACCGGTACGACTAATCGTGATACAACGGCGGATATTTGTCCTGGGGAGAAGTAATATGATCGCTAACTTGCGATGACCGATGTCCTGTCATTTGTTGCGGTATCTTGTGTAGGTAGGGATAACATGATTATGTCCCTTGTCATACGATACTATACAGTGGTTGTTTTATTTTCCATGTATAGATGTTAATATGTACAGTTATTGTTACTCTCGGCACAGATAGTAAACCATGTTTTTTTTTATTACAGTTAACTTTAATAACTGCTTCATATACACCAGCATTTAGTCAACCATAGCTGCCTTGTATTCTTGTTATCACCTGTCCATCAACCTGAAACATACCACGGTATAATCATGGACTGAGATAATAGTACATGTTAACATAGAGTCGCATCAAAACTGCCCACGAAACATTATTAGCATAATGTGGATCATCCTCGGAAACACATGCCCTATGTTGTTTTACATGCGCAACGGATGCGTATCATTAGACATGTGTTTCAGTGGATACAGTTAAATATAAAACGAAATATAAGTCAGGGGCGTAGCTTCCTATATGCCGTGTAGGCCGCGGCCTACACTTTTTCCAAAAGTTTAAACACAGTGACACATCCGACAACCCCCAAACCCCCCCTAGCATTGATGATTCGGCCTACATATTAATTTAAACCAAGCTACGCCCCTGTTAGCCGTCTAAATAGTCCCAACAAGTTCCTGTCAGTTGAGACAAGGGTTGTGTAATACAATGTCTTTCACGGCGTAGTCGTAGTGTCCATGTACGTGTCTACGTTGACACAGAGTTACGACTCTCGTAGCGTTGCGATTGCTCTTTGGAACGGGGCGCAGGCCACAATATATAAAGCAGTTTGTTTCACGTATCAGATGGTGCAATATGAACTACAGCCTACAACATTAAAAATCTTTATTCACGTTAGTTTTTTAAAAAATGGAATAGCTCAATATACTCACCAATAATTCCATCTATGCCCAGACAGTGACGATTACAGTTAAACAGATTCCTCACTGTGATGTTGGAGTTAGACATGAGGCCGTCGACTGTCAGCTTGTCATTGTCACCGTGGTCGTTGTAGATGTGGAGACAGTTGCCCAAACACTTCATGAACCAGTTGGCTCGGTATACCGAAATATTGGCGGCATGATTCAGCACTTCCGTTACTGAAAGCAGACACCCACACACACTGACCCAAGCTCCGCATAGTGGCAGTCATTAATGTGAAATAAGGCAATGGAGTTATCGTCCTTGGTCTGTCATTACCAGCCGGTGCTCGCAGGCTTACTGCAACATCCAGCGCTATGGATGTTGCGGGTTTCCTGTCCTAAACTGCCAAGCCGTGCTATAAGTGAAAGAATATTGAAAGCGGCTCCAAACCTTTTGGGGTTTTTTAAACATGCAATGTGAAATGCGTTTTACGAAACGGTCGTAATGTAGGCTGGATAAAAATCAGGGCGTAAAAATACAGGACTGTCTCATAGTCCTCTCGGCATTCTCACGGTCGCTGCCATATTAGAACTACATCTGTCACGTGATAGTCATGTGCTACCCTAGCTCGATTATTATCAATATTTCCAATAACTGATTAGATTAGTGCATCTTTTGATTAGATAATAGTATATATTTCAGTAAACTATATATCCTTGTCTAACAATCAGGAAGTAGTTGAAATATAATTAATATAAATTACACTATTTCCTTCAAGACTATTTAATATTTATTTTTAACAAATCAGAAGAGTTCAAGAGAGAACGTGCATTGAGTCCTTCAACTTCCGTCTAAACACCTAGGATGATTCATTGATTTTTTTGGAAATTTCAATAACTTCGTACATGGTTATCAGAGATACGATTTAATTCAGAGGTATTTATGGTAAGAACTGCGCCTATGGGAGCAGGAAATTGTACCAATAAGACAACTACAGAGCTTGACAATAAAATAGATATGCAAATTAAAATTTTCAATCGAGGGTTGATGGACCATTAAGTGTCCTCCCTTGTTATAGATATTAGATTGCGAGGCAAGGCTGACATAGCCATTTCATAGCTGACACTGGCGATGTAAAACTGATAGAACTTAATTTGGTCGTAAAACCCTTCTTGAAACCCCTCATGACTGACAATGTTCGAAAACATTTGTATTTGTGTTATTGAGATGTCAGACGGAATGGACAGAGAGCAATCGTCAGTCTTAATTCCTTGTCAGAAACAGTTTGAACCATTACTACAACGCCATGATTGCTTCTTCAACCGTTAACTACACGAGTGCAAGTAACAAGTTTAGGCCAATTTGTATCTTGTGTGATAATGAATATGTTAATTTATAATTGTTTGGTTAAATGACCAAATGGAATATTGCGGTCATTTGACCAACTTTGTCTTGAAGCTTTGTTTAGTTTGCTATATATCCTTTATTATGCTACCTTTCTTAAACATCCCAGCTATTGTCGTAGAAAGCAGTTTCGGCGTCTTAGAAACTGCAACAACAAAAAATTAAACAAATACACGTATACTAAATTGATGACTTATATTTATTATGATACAGTCGACCCCCGTTTATCCGGACTTCAGATATCCGGTTCCCTCGTTATCCGGACGCTTTTGACCGGGAACCAATTATCTTCTATATAAATCTTGACAGACACTTGTCAAATTCAGATATCCGGAAATTCAGTTACCCGCACGATTTTGCTTGGAACGCCACCGTCCGGGTAAACTGGGGTCGACTGTATTACCAAACGAATACATGCGTAACATTATATTTCGTGAGCAATGTGAACAAAATACGAAAAACTGAATGACAATAGTGGTCGAAGCACAGAGTATAGATGTTTCTGCATGGCAATGAAGACTAACAATGAGATGAAATAACAAAGACAAAGGAAGAAGACCATACTTCAAAGGGGGAACTCATAATCATAATGTTTTGAAGAGACAAAAGTAAATAGAAATACCACTTCTTAAGGACATACAATACTCAAGGAAGAAAATATAGCGAGTTTGAAGGAGGAAATGCGCTTTGAATTTGAAGTGAAATAATATACACCTTGAGTTTGAATAAAAACAATTCACTTTAAAGATTACAATACGCTTTGAATAAAAACAATACACTTTGGATTGGAGATTAACAATACACTAGGAATAATATGAAATGAATGTGCAAAGGATTCGCACATTCAAATAGACAAGGAAACAATGGACCACTTACCTGCATCATCTAAGTTGTGAAGTAGTTTGTGAAACGCTGCAACATAGTGTAAATATACTGCTACTATTCTGTATTTTCTTTTTTCTTTTCTTTTTTGAATTGGAGTTTAGAGCCGCTTTCAAGATTCTTTCACTTACATCACGGCTTGTCACTTTAGGGCAGGAGGAAACCCGCAACATCCGTAGCAGTAAACCTGCCAGCACCGGCTGGTACTGACTGCATTGCCACTCTACAGACATCGCATCCTATCAATATCTCGTCAGAAAGGTAACTTTCACGAACATTGATGCCGGGCCCCCGGTGCGGGATTTGAACCTGGAACCTTTGGCTCCGAAGTCCAACGTTCTACCACTGTGCCACGACCCGACCCCGCTACTATTCTGTAAACAATTATACTACAGTACAGTACAGTATAGTAAACAATTATATAGAACAGTAATATATGTCTTATATAATTGAGACAACGTTGTTTTAATAAATATATCTTGTTTTAAATGTCCATCATTGGTGCGTTACAGTTTAAAATTAATATTTGTCTGCGAAACATCTTAGAATTATATATAGATATGGGCATTAAATAACACGTCCGTAGCGTGTTCGATTTCATGATCAGTACAGGTCAAGGAGTTCTACTTTGATCAACGATTCAATGATTGTGGTAATAATGTAGCTTTCGAGCATGGATTTGCCGCAATAGAAATAGGCTGATTATTATTTGCCGCAATAGAAATAGGCTGATTATTATTTGCCGCAATAGAAATTAGAAATAGGCTGATTATTATTTGCCGCAATAGAAATAGGCTGATTATTATTTGCCGCAATAGAAATACGCTGATTATTATTATTAATGCATTCTTCTCATAGACGGAAGTAAGTGTCGCAGTCTCGCTGTCAGTATACATAGCCAAAGGTTTGTGACATTATTATACTGGCGCTTCACAGACTCTGCTTTTTCTGTATTTTATGTCATTGTAAGGAAATAAATACACTCACCATCATGCATTTGCTGACCCAGGCCGCGAACACGCGGTAGTGTTCGACTCTCTGTAATAATGGACATGAAAAATAAAAGAGAGACAGAGACAGAGAGAGAGAAAGAAAGAGAGAGGGAGAAAGAGAGAGAGAGAGAGAGAGAGAGAGAAAGAGGGAGAAAGCAAGTGAGAAAGAGAGAGAGAAAGAGAAAGAGAGAAAAGAGAAAGAGATAGAAAGAGAAAGAGAGAGAAAGAGAGAGAGATAGAGAAACAAAGAGAGAGAGCGAGAGAGAGAGAAAGAGACTGAAACACACACACACAGACTGAAATACACAGAGACTCACACACACACACACACACACACATCTTCCGTCGTTAAAGTCTGTAAATTTAACTCGAAAATTGCTACGATGCTACTCATCGCTGAAAAATGTATACTATAAATATAAATCTGAAAATCAATGCGAACAGAACTCTTCGTTATCAATGCTATGAATTGCTTATTAGTTTGCACAAAAGCAGTGCACTTGAATAAGATTAAAATAATGTGTATGTCACTGCACACCATAAAAATAGCATAACTGATAAATGAAATTATACATGTATTAATATATCGCGTGTTGGGGTATACCAGAATGTGTGTGAGTGCGTCCACGTGCGTGTCACTGTGTGTGTGTGTGTGTGTGTGTGTGTGCGCGTGTGTGTGCGTGCGTGCGTGCGTGTGCGTGTGCGTATGCACCGATACAATTCCATTTGAACATCCTACCTTTTTATCCGGAAAAGCACATTTACATAATTAAGACCAGGAAATTGCTTCGTTCATATTTCAGCTAATGTTCATGTATTAACATGGCGGAAAGGTTTCTATCTAACTAGAATGTTAATGGATGGCAGAGTACACATAGAATGCCGCAGAATATATGGTATCACAGTCTCCGACCATACCTGCAGTGTCCTTCAAGAGCGCCACGCCCACCACCAACGCCACCAACGCCCACCACGCCCATTGTGTTGTGAGGAGTTTGGTCATTAGTGCTGAGTAAGTTACGTGAGAATATACAGTTTGCCAGGCACCAAGTTGTGTAGCTGTAGGACTCGGCACCTGTCTCCTCTCACAGAGTAGGATGGTCCCACATGTACATATGTGTTTACCTTTGATAACGTTGTTTACCATTGATATAAACGTTGAACTGGGCGTGTATCCTACGTAACGTCAATTAGAGGATGCGTTGCATGGGCGTATATATGTTGCAGTCAATGTCTAAAATCAGGCAATGTGTCAAATGTATTAAACTTTCAGTGAATTTCAATTCATTCAAGCAATGTTTAACAAACCTGAAATGACAAGAATAACTGCCTATATTTGGCAGATTGACTGGCGTGACTTTGATGAAAACAATTGAAGATAATGCGTACGTTTTTGTAGATATCCACACAGGATTACATACATTTTTATATTTATTAACACAGAATTGTGTGAATACCTATAACAATGTACACACTGTCTTCATTTTTCTCAACAAACTTACGCCAGCCAAGTAAAGAGAGTCATTTTATCATTTCAGGCATTTAAAAAATTGACTGAGTGGAAAGAAAGTCATTGAAAGTATCAAACATTTTACACTGATTTTAGAGATTGACTGTAACATATATAAGTGATTATGATGATCATATAATTTAGACCACTATTTCGTGGCATATGTTTGACACACGACGTTATATTCGTGCACTATTTTTCTGTTATTGCCAGTTGTGTAGACAAATCAAATGTTTATACACTGTGCAAGTAAATACGTTTGACCATGACCGTGTCAACCGTGACTGTATGACTTTAGTCTGTCACATATTATGATTCTACAGTAATTACTGAGATAGTTGTGCAATATTACTCTCACTACACAATAGCTGGTACTAATAACGTATGTTTAGATACCGTAATAGCGTGTGTAAGGAAGGACGCACAAATACTGTAAATCAGGAAATTAATGCGAGTAGGATATTAATGCGGGAAATGCGATTGGCTTATGGTCGCATTTAAGTCCTACGCATTATGGAAAATAATGAAAGGACCTGGTCGATCGCATTTAATTGTTGTCGCATTTATGTCTAAATGCTTGAGGTCGCATTAAATTAGTGACGCATTAATTTCCTGATTTACAGTATACAATTTGGCAATGCTTGACGAAACGCCTCAGAGCGAAATGTGTTGTAATATATAGTTAGTGATGGTCTGGATATAGTTTTCTGTGTCTGTATAGAAATTGTTTTGTCTGATACCTGTAATATATTATAGCTCAAGTCATTGTTTCCCTCCTTTGGACATGTTGAAACCATGCAGAATTATTCTTCTATTTTTGGTTATAGTAACTTCAGGTTTATATGTAACGTGGCATACTTGTGACTATATTGTAGGCGTTGATCAATATTTCTATAAAAATGTGTTCTTCTTTTGAAGTATGTATCCTGTTAATTATGACGTGTTTATGGACTGCATCACGCTTCAGTATGACCAGGTGTAACACAGTGCCGTGTACGTAGATGATTATGTTTTATACAATGTAATGATTGTTATGTCTTGCGACTAGTAGACGCAATGAACCATTCTTTATGAATGTCCTCATATGGGTGATCAACGATTTGTTACATGCTGGTTTCGTTTTACAAAATGCGATATGCTCACGCATACAAAGTATTTAATCCGCCCGATGATATTACAACATATATTACGGTTAATAATTTAATATTCTCACTCAAGGAAGGATTTGCTTGTTTAAGTCTCAGTCCGTTGATGCCATCGGTCATGCAACGAGCGCTACGTAAATATGCCTGTGTTTTCTCATGATGAACATAAGTATGCAATATATATATCAGCCTTTGCTGGAGAACTTCAATTAGGTCGGAAGCAAATCTTCAGTGGTGAACTTGAGAATAATTTATTCTCTAGCTGAATGCACTTGAAGACCTAATGTGAAATCATTAATGATTTATGTATTGGTTAATTAGGTTCATCTTGATAAGAAACATATGTTTACCAGTTTGTCATTACGCTACACTCATAATTTTATTAAAACAATAATTCCATTTTCTTTTAACTCCTCCCTTTTCAGTGGTATGTTTATAATATTGAATGTGCATCTATACGCCCCGATTTGGAAGTTATTATTTAGAAATATACATACATTTATATTATTGAAACCATGGTTTTACGAGACGTCGGAGATGAAAAGATGTAAACAATAACATTTGATTTGTATCCTGAAATATACTAACGACAACGGAAGTTGTGAACCGTGCCTCAAAGAAAGGTTTGGTCGGCAATCCAAGGTGTTTTCCATCTTCTTTTTTCAGACAGGAACCTGTCAAAGAATGGCGACGAACATCATGGCTTCTTTAGAGTTACTTCCCCTTGTCTGTATTATGGTGGAATTCCTTGAAAGGGTCTAATCGCCAAGCTTCCCCTCTCCAGATGACGGTGGATCCTACAAACCTGAGGATAAACAACACGTCGGCGGATCTCTCTTTAAGTGAAATCCTTAGCAAATATAACGCCACGTTATCACTGGCTTCAAAGAGAAGCAGAAACAATGAGTTACTTAAACCTTCATATTTGGCAGACTTTCGACATTCCGACTTTCCCGTTGCTGGTATAGTGTGCAACCTAACTTTAACCAGAAGTTGTCTTTCTCAATGCATGTTTCTGTACACAATGCAGTGTATCAATTAATTCAATATTCGTGGCCAAAACATGGCATATAGTGGTATGAGTAATTCCGTATAAATGTATAAAAATGGTCATACAATTCCATTGCGAATTTATATTAATGTACTATTATTTTAAATACATTTACTAAATTTACCAGTGTTCTTTTGATGTATATTATATATGCGTTATACTGATGCATTTGTTATCACATTAAACAGATCAACAATAAACCAATCTATAGCACTTTTCGTTGTTCTGTTTACTCATTTCAAAAGGAAAATATTCAATTGTTGCTTAAGGGGGCGTCTTGCCCCATCTACCCTAATATCCGTTCACGTGTACATTTATCTCTGTACGACATGGTCGTTGTCTTACAATTTATGGAATGGCGACTAGAACTCAAACCGCATGAAGACTAATCATCTATGCGTATCCACCATATCATGACCGTTTATATTGATTATCATTACCCATGTATGCATATTAATTTAACATTCATCTTCTTCCACTTCAAAATAACCTCAAACAACAAGACAATTCATCTATTAGAATAAAATAGTAATATGTTTGTATGTTGCACGAATGAGTCGGCATCAAGGTCCCAAGTGACGGACACTTTTCGGAATGGCAAAATAGCGGTAGAGAGAGATTATGACCAGCCCTATGAGGGCGGCGTACGTCCGGAATACGAAGGTCTACTAGCGCCTATCCATGCGTGAGGATGTACTCTGCATTATTCAGATCTGTGGGCATCCAGGGTCCAGGTATCATTGGCTACCATACAAAGTAGGTCACCTATGTTTCTACTTAGCACACTAACCGCCCAGATGATTCCTATAACTTACGTGTCAACGTTCCGTGTGAAACACGCCGTCGATCGGTATAAACAATACTTCTGAAAGTAGGCTACGACATATACTCACGTAAATAGTACTGTAGACGAGGCTCAAGCTGTTTCCGATGAAAACAGATATTATTGTTATGGAAATTATATGTATTTGTCGATTGATGAAAATAATTTACTATGGAGATCCACAAATCCATATATAGGGATAATATTGCATTTTTCTATCAAACATATGATAAATACTATTCGGTTCAATAATCAGAATATTTGATTAAATCGCAAGATACTGTGTATCGAATAAGGACATATACAAACACAATGCAGATTATTTAATTACTGTAATGCGTATTTTTAACTTAAATATATGTTCCATGAACAGACATATATAAGACAAATTCCTGAATATATTAATGTTCGTAAGTTATATGGGTATATCGTCATATGAGTATTGTTCTCTTACAATGTGACTGACAATGGCATATTAGATAGGGCCAATAGATAATTGTTAAATATACTCAGATATATTACAATGTCAGCACGTAAGATAACCGCATGTAACCAAATAAATAGATTAACATTAAGTATACGTATCTTACAGATACGAGTTGTAGAGATCACTAATAATTAAATACTTGAACAAGGTTGGTATTAATGTAAATTTTCATGTCTGTATGATTACTAGTATTCATTATCTGGGACGATGCTTATATGTGGATTGATTCTACACAATTGTCAGTTCATAGCTTATACGTTTTCTTTATAAAGAACACAAACAAGTAAATACTGTTTGGCAAATAATGTAACGCAAATGTTTGCATTGACGGCTTATTACTGTATTATGGACCTCCGGAGCGATAGAGAACCGCCTTACCAATTCCAGCTGTCCATTTCTATTATGCAAATGACCACAGAGCACCCACTGAACGGGTAAAACGGCATTCTAGTTGACATGTTACAAAAATATCATTGGATGGGGGTGAGAACGAAATGAAATTAGGACCGCATTACTCGGCGTTATCCATTTCATGTCTAAATTAATATTTCAGCGTGTGGTAAGGTTGTGTTTTTCGACATGTACAATCCCCTCTGGCTGCTGACAACATGGAAAGGTTGGAAGCTCGTAACATCCCTTCTGAAGAAGGATTACCTAGTGTATAGGATGTGGTTAACGCTGGGCACTGACACGGGTCCGAGTTCCACTGCCAACATCTGTTTTCGACGGAAGAAATTGATGTTAAATGGATGAAGTTTATTCAGAAATTAAATGAACAGTGCCAGTAAAATGTCATGCAGTGTACAAGAGGAAAGCTTTGTGATAGGTTGATCCTCTAAAAAGGCTTTACAGTCGAGAAGAAAGGAATGGAATTATACCGAAATGGAATCTCGACCGTTGTAGAAATATGGATAATCCTTTCATTCTTGTAGAAAATTGATTAAGTATGGGTCATTTTCCAATGTGGTTTTCTCTCCTTAAATGAAATTGCCTGTTTCCAAAACAAATTACACTGCTATATCAAGCGTGATAAAGTTTCTCTCCCCATCAAAACTTCAGCAACACAAAGATGCTATAATATTCTTGTGTTCTAGTGATTTTGAGATTATTCTACGTTATTGAATAACTGAACTGTACGACGTTATTATTCTCGAAAAGGAAATACAATTCAGTTCCACAATTGTTCAGCCGAAAGATATATTCCATATACATATAGCGCATTGGGGGTATTTCTATATACGTATAGCGTGCCATATAAATGTTGTATGCATGAATGTATATGTAGATGATGATTTGCTATTGAATTATTGTTGTGAATATCTACATTTTGGCAGCAGCACTACATAGTACACTCTCATTGTACTCAACGATAGGAGATCTGAACCTGGAGTACTTATATCATTGGGCTAATACCAAAACACCAAGTGACAAATTATGTCTACTATGTCAATCAACAATAATAAGTGATATGATGTTCGGTTCTGTGGATGGATGGAAGTGTATGTTTGTGTGTGTGTGTGTGTGTGTGTGTGTGTGTGTGTGTGTGTGTGTGTGTGTGTGTGTGTGTGTGTGTCGCTTGGCTGGCGATGCAGAGCAAGACTTCTCCAGCTGAGAGCACATCTCAAGAAGACAGGTCAACGTCGAGAAGAAAAAAAACCACCGACACTTTGGTTGAGTATAATTATAATTTATTCAACATTTCTTCCTAACAAACAGCCATCTACTTTATTCATACTGGGTATTGTGTATTTTGGTTCATCTGTACACCCAGAGGTCATAGGTATATTATTAGTTCGACACTAATTCGGTAAAAATGACCATCTCTCTCAATCTCTCTTCCCCCAGTTTGTCGGCATAGCACTGTTAACGCATGCTCTAGATGGGCCCAAAGTCCTCAACAATCAACTCCCCTATTTAATGGTCAAATCAATATATTGAATGGCTAATTCATTAATCGATCATCCCCATTAACGATAGAAGAGATCCTAGAGTTGATGTCACGTGACATAAGGGTTAATCATTAGCCGGTTTAAGATGTAGTCTTGCAATGATTTCAAGGCGCACATGACTTCATTTAGTGATGAGCAAATGACACAATGGACAGCCTCCCCACGCTAAAATTACCCCCCTCCCCCAAATATAAACATTAATTGTGCCTGGAGTGATATGTGTGATGATATGTCTCGTAGACAACCCCGTAGATATACCAGCTTACAATCGTGTTTGACTTGCGCATTAATCTCGAGATATTTGCCACAATGTCACGAATGACTTTGCCATAGAAATGAGGGACATAGTCTATCAACAAAGTAACTACAGTTTTTGGCACGTACTGGTTCTACAGAAGATACAATATATGTTAACCTAGTACAGATCTACAGGGAAGAGGATACGTAAGCAGAGAGAGGGATGTTATCCAAGTGTTGTGGATTTATAGAAGGTAGGTAGACCAGTCTGAGTGGCCTTAGGCCATTTGAACCCTGACCACTATGGGTCATCTTACCTATAGGGCAAGAACATATATCAGAGGCAACTTAGTCATGAAAACAAATGTAATTACTTTATATTTATGCAACCCAAAAAACCAACAGGCCATCTGTTCTGATATTGACCACTGGCCGGTAGTGTCGCACACTCTGGTTGTGGTCAGTCTAGCACTGTTCAGTATGTAGGCCATGAGATTCTGACCTTGGTCAGTCCGTCTTTGTCAGTCCATAAACATGTCAGACTTCAGCTACGGATGTGAGCCCGTATGTTCACCATTGGGCAGAGCACAATTCACCAATCCTGTACAAGGATCACCTCAGATGGCGGGAAACATGACATGATGCAAATGTTGTTTTTTAAAACTCACGATATATCAAATACAGAGACACTCACACGAACACATATACATTCAAGTCTTTCTCGGAGGTCCTTAGCCTCGCTAATCCCTGATTGTGAATGTCTTGTAGCCCTGCACGAGCTACTCGTGCTGCGGCTTCTCGTGTCCTTCGACCATGGCAGTAAGTCTTTCACTGAGAGAAAAGAGGAGGACGTTCATCTCGATCCTCGTTTTTTTTTTGGTAAGCGATGTAACCTCTTCGTGTCTTCAGTTCCATGCTCTCAGACTGTTCCAGCGTTCCCGACAGAGGCATATTGACACGCAGACAGGGTGGGTTGTCTTGTTGCCATGGGACTGTACGGGAACGACGCATGCTGCTTGGCTTTAAGTCGCAGGGCTGCAATACTGTTGGAGCACTGGTCTCTGTTAATGTAGTATGGTGGTGCCGGGGGAGCGTATGGGCATGGAGTAGAAGGAGAGTTCATGTTGGCTGAAACGCTGGGTACCGACCCAACCATTGAGTTTATACTGTTGATGTTGTTGGGTGAGGCGGAGAATCCTAGCGGCTGCGTCGAGACCACGGAAGACAGATGAGGGTTAACTTGCCCGTTCATGTTTATACCCCAGGGGAACGGTTTGGACCCGAGGGGGGATGGCACCTTCGCTGCCCAGTTGTTATAGGAATACCCGGTAGTGTACAAGCTGTCGTCGAAAGGAGCTTGCATGAGCCCCGTGAACTGTGGCCCGAACCCGTTAACGTTCTTAAAGTCCATATTTCTCTCCCGTTTTCTCCACTTCGCTCGTCTGTTCTTGAACCATACCTGTAATGACAAAATAAAAATAAAAATTATCAAACCGAATAATTAAGAATTAAATACTAATGGTATAATGGTACCGTATTTGATATGGTTCGTGATGCATTCACACGAATGTGAATTCTACACTTACTATACATTTCAACAGAACATTTCGCAACACCGTCTTCTTTCCTTTTTATTTTATTATATTTGTTTAATAGGGGTTCAATATTATTTCAATTGTATCACGGCTTGTCAGTTTAGGACAGGAGGAAAACCACAACACCCGTAGCCCTGAACGTTGTAGTAAACTCCTATTTCCAAAATATTATCAGAACATGCCTGCCTCCGGTTTAATGGCATGCTATTGAACATACCACTTTCGTAGTCTTCTAAATTCCTCCCTCGATGCTCAGTGTTTACACAGACTTAATTAGCATTCTCCTCGCGTAATGACCTACCCTTGTTTCAATGGAATAAAAATGCGTGCATGGGTTTATTTGGGCTAAACTTACACTTGTAAAGTAAACAGAATAGTTGCCCAAAGCTGTACAAAAAGAAGTCGGGTTGAAAAAAACCCCAACTCAATGCATTTTAAAGTACCTCATGACAGATTACAGACTCTGCAGTGGGACCGCGAGTGACTACGGTGTGTATAATTTACGCGGCGCGTTGTCTAATTAAACAGATTGGATTTCGTAAGGTTAGTTTTTCCTTGCTGGGATAGTTTAACGAATTAAAATCGGTGTCGTGATAAATAGTTTACGGTGTTGTACTTTGACTGTATCTGTTGGAGTTTAAATTATTTTAAGTCAGAGATGTTGTTGGTAATATTGTGCGAAATATTTGTGTTGCACGAGTCATGATACATATAATCGAGTCGATATTACCACACGATGACAGCTTTTTTAATACTTCAAATTACACTGCTTATAATTTTAATATATTCTCCAGATTGCAATGTAATTTAATACATTTATATTGAATTGCTGTTTTCGTGCCATTGACTCTCACTGCGAGACTAATATGCAAGAACATAATATTCACAATTAGCAGGACAAAATTCTGATGATTAGTACTGATATAATTATAGTTTAAGATCTTGCTTTATTTGTGACTTTTCCTCGACTGCATTTAGTCGTCCATCAATTGCAACCACTTCAACGACAGAAATCCGTGCAAATGGATATAATTATACGCAAGTCAGCGTTTAACCACACACATTAACTGGAGTACGCAATATAGGGTAGATACACAATATTGCATTACTGTGATATTTAGATACGCGGAGATGCACCACCCTTCGAACACCACCCTCATCCACATCCCCACCACAACCCATTCCTGCTCCACCTTAAGCGCATCACCCCCCCCCCCCCCCCCACCCCTCATCCTCGTATTCATAAACGTGTGCGCTCAGTGCCTCACCCACGTTCGTG